>REGM01000284.1:253057-264376 GCA_004194415.1 Aurelia aurita | reverse complement strand
TAATAATAATAATAATAATACTTTATTTTGACAGGGTAATTCAATCAGCTATATGAATAAAACTGCTATCAATAGAAGCCCTGTTTGAAATTAAAGATGAAAAATGTAGTACTTAAAAAAGAAAGATACAGATAATTCATAAAACGTTCAAAATTGTCAATGTCCAATAAAATATCATATCTATCGAAATCCGCCCTAGATACAATTACAAAGTTTAATCCATAAAATGTTCCTTCAATGATTTCTTAAAATGAATGTAATGCTTCTCAGTTTTGAGATGTAATGGTAAAGAGTTGAAGATTTTTGTTCCGCTGTAATAGATCCCTCTTTTTGCACTTTCTGTTTTAACTTTTGGCATCCGTAAGTCCGTACCATTACGTCTCGTTGCTTTTCCGTGTTCTAGTTTCGTAAAATAGTTATGGAAGACATCAGGAGCTGTTCCATTTAAGCATTTGAAAACAAACTCTGCACATTGAATTGATCTCATGGAAGCAAATGATCGCCAGACGCAGTGGTTATTATGCTGTGTTCCAAAAATGATCTTATGTGCTCTCTTTTCAATTTTCTTGAACTTCGTTTCATTTGTCTCTGACAATGTCGAGAACGCAATGCTGCAGTAAGTCATAACTGGCTGAACCATGGCTTTGTACACATCCACGGCGGCATGGGTGGTGAGTATTGGCCTAATGCGGCGCAGGAGACCGAGCCTGCTTGAAGCTTTCTTACAGATCTTTAGGATGTGGTCGTTCAGAGTGAGTGACATATCTAAATGGATTCCAAGGTACTTATAGCTATCGGTATTACTGATGTCTTTCGTATCAATAGTTATTTTTGCTTGGTGTGTTGTCTTGCTTCTTTTTGCCGCTGTTCCAAACATCATAAACTCGGTTTTGCCTTTTTTAGGATTCAATATCAGGCCATTTTTGCACAGCCAATCATGTAACAATTTTGCGTCATCATTTATGGCCTTTTCTATTTCAGCTTCACTTTTATCCGAAAACAAAAGTACAGTGTCATCTGCATACATTATGATATTTGATTTCTCGATCTGCTGATGAAGATCGTTAACATGAATCAGAAATAACAAGGGACCTAAAATCGACCCCTGTGGCACTCCAAACAAGATGTTTTCTTCTCTTGACTTTTCCCCTTCAAAGCTGACGAGCTGAGATCGATTTGAGAGATAATCTTGGATCCACTTTAACTCGGCGTTTTCAACGCCATAATGTAGTAGCTTTGAGGTCAGGGACTGGTGGTCTACGGTATCGAATGCTTTTCGAAGATCTATGAAAAGAGCCCCCGTGAGTTGGCCCATGTCCATGTTTTTCCTGATAGTGTCAGTGAGGTGAACAACTGCTGACGACGTTGAGCGATTCTTCCTAAATCCGAACTGGTATGGAGACAAAAGTTTGTTGCTTTCCATATATTCGTACAGTTGGTAATGGACAACCCTTTCAAGGATTTTTGAGAAAACTGGTAGCACCGAGATCGGCCTATAGTTGTCCATGTCCTTTGCATCTCCACCCTTGTATATAGGTACACATCGAGCGACTTTCCACTCTGAGGGAACCGTTGATGTTGATAAAGACAGGTTAAGGATGTGAAGGAGGGGCTGTGTAATTACATGTGCCGCATCCTTTACAGTTCCTGGGGGGATGTTGTCTAGACCAGGAGATTTCGATCTTTTTAGGGAGGAAATTACCTTTAAGACTTCGCCCTTTCTAACTGGTCTAAAGAGAAACTTTTTGCCTTTTGGGTTTATGCGATTTCTGTTACAAGAGGTTTCAGTTAAGGTGGCTTGTAAATGATACAAATGTGTCCCTCGCATATGTATGGCCTGGCTTAGCTTCTCTGAAGACTTTGATGCAATTGCCATCATTCTAAAGTTGAACACTTCCAAAATTTGGTTGTAACATCCAATCCTTTTCAAGCTCTTCTAGAAACAGCTTCCAAGCAAAACTGCTAATAATTCCACAACGATATGATCGATTTCAGTGAAATAAATTTCCACATCTAGGTTAGCCTTTCTGCTATAAAATGAACCATTGTACGCTGAACCTGGAGGATTTTTCTTGACTGTAAACAATCAAGATATCAAAGATTTCCAATGAACACTTATAGCAAAGTAACTGAAGTTCCTTTCAAGCCATTGAATCAAATGAAAGATGCATCAACCAATCGTGCAATGTTTTTTAAAGATTTGATTCCTATGCTGCAGCAATGCCAGCTCAGCTAGCTTCAGATGCACAGATTTGATCATTTACAGGCGGCCATTGTATTTTATTGCAACTAACATTTATTAAAGACAGCTAATATTTAATCGATCGATCAATCAATCAATCAACTACTGAATTAATACAAAAATTAGCCATTGAATAGGAACAACTCTATCGACAAATGAGCCTCAGGGATAACAGGAAACATATTAAACTACAAACCTGAGTGTTTATCCACAAGGACAAGTGTATGATCGCAAACATCAAATTTTCTCTCGCAGTCATTTATCAGCGATTTGAACGTCGTATTCTGCACAAAAGAATCACAAATAATATACAGTGGCGGACACTTTGCCAAATATTGGGGGGGGGGCGAAGCTATTGTTTCAGTTAAAAAGCATTGTCTATTTTCATTGTTTTCAAATAAGAAGGTCTTCGTTTTACCAAACATGGGGGGCAACCGCACCCCTTCGCCCCCCCCCTAGTGTCCCTCACTGATAATAAGATGAGCAATGAATAAATAAATAAAATTGTAATTGAAAATAGAACAAACGAAGAAGGTGAATTAATTGTTTAAGACTTACATCTTTGATCTCAAATCTTTCAGTTTGTTTGTTATGCATCACACGAAGCTCCTACAAGAAACGAGAAATACGTAAACAAGTTTTATTGCTGAATCTCATTTTTTGAAATGCCTTTACTGGTGTGCTAAGAGTCGATATCAAATTGACGAGAGTCAAACAATGATTTTATCAACGAATTTTTCAAAAGGAGGTACGCTCAAAACATTTTGCACGATTGTGGGTTTAGTCTGCGAGAGAAGCAAACCCCTGTATTAATGTAATGAAAACTCAGAGATACCTTGTAGAGCTCTCACATTCTCTTGGCTAGCATATTTTCAAAACGCTTCTTAAAGAATTGTAAGTAGCTAGCATCTAAACTAAAGAATAGATTTTGATAAGTTGTCGGTTAGGAGAATGCAAATTATGTTCCTTCGTCTCGCATTCACTACATTATTTAGAAAATGTGGCCTCTGGAAGCATCAATTGCAACGCTAAACTTTACAAATGGACGATCTTGCAAATAGGTTTCTATTAACCGTCTGATAAAAGTTATCACAGACAAATTTACCTTAACTCCTGGCACGTTTGCAGTGATCATGAAAACTTGCTGTGTAAAGAAAAGAGAATTATTGGAAAAGAATGGATGAAGACAAAGAAGAATTGAAAACACACATGGGGACTAAAAGATATCCCCTGTTTCAAAAATCATTGCAGCATACATACTTGCGTGATAATCATAAAAATTGATTTTCCTAATAGCTAAAAGATTGAACGGAGTATTAAAACGAGTAAAATTGACAAGTTGTAGTTCTTTTACTTTTAGATTCCTTTGGTCGTGCGTTTTAGGCCATTTTCCAGCTGTTCTGCAAGACTGATTTTTTTAATCTTTTGAATTTGCCAAAGGACTACTATTTTGAATTTAAAATTACCAAAATATACTTGAATATCAGTAAAAAATGTATATTCTATACGACCCAGGAGAGGCATAGCTTATCGAGCCTGGGCCGTTAACTTAAAATGAAAACTGTGACGCTATAACGGAACAGTATGTTAGTAATCGCAATCAAAGTTAATTTAGTAGTTTTTTATTATTCTGTGTTTAAAATGTTTTGCAAATGCTTTCACATGCATCATGTTTTAAAATTTATAGGAAGTCATCCCACTAACGGGCTCCTTTATCTAACAACATTTTCCACCCCATTTTCTTTGCGTTTTAGGGATCTCGCAGTTTTTTATTTTGGCGTGTAGCGTAGTCATGCCTACTTTCATTAGTGTGGAAGTAATTTTGAAACAAGTCAGGCAAGTTTTTATCACTATGGTAGATGTTGTGCATGAATTTCAGAATCTTGAGTCTCTAGAATCTTTAGAATGTTCGCCTGACCGAGGTTGCAGCTTTCAAAACCAAAGTCAACGTAGGTCGCAGCGGAGCTCCTAGGTATATTCTAGGTATACGGTATTAAATGATATACAATTTTCCACTCCAAAAACTTCCATATCTAGAGATTAGGCTTTGTACTTCTTTTTACCAATTGTTGTATACTCACATCACAGTATTCTTTCCTTAAAGTTTGCTTCATATCCTTCAAGAACAGATTTGATACACTTGGGACAACCTTAAAGAAATTACACATTGTGATCAATATTGCAAATCTTAATACACCACTAAAGATTACTATTAAGTTCCAAGAAAAATATTTCAAAGTCTTTTGCAAAAGAACTAACAAAAAATTGCGTTTACTAACAGAATCATTTGCTAGAAATTTTCTTTTGACACTAGCAACGGAGGGACCATTATGGAAATAAGGTCGCGTTGAACTTTTTAATGATATCCGTGCCATTTTTAACCTGGAATATTTTTAGATCAAATTATTATCTTTCACTTATAAATCATTATATGCACATAATTAGATCTCTTTTCTTCCTCAAGTCTATACTGTAACTATTTCAAATGGTGAAGTTTTACAGACATACATTTTTTCCGATAAGATACGAGAAGATAGATTGGGATATAAACATTATTTTTTGATGACGGTACAACAACCTTTATATGCAACCTCTAGTCAACGAATAACAAATAGAAGCAGAGCATAAATTTTCAGATCATTTCTATCAGACATTATTAGACAAACTTGATGTGACCAGCGTCAGACGAATATATTCTGCACTGGTTCNATTGTTGTATACTCACATCACAGTATTCTTTCCTTAAAGTTTGCTTCATATCCTTCAAGAACAGATTTGATACACTTGGGACAACCTTAAAGAAATTACACATTGTGATCAATATTGCAAATCTTAATACACCACTAAAGATTACTATTAAGTTCCAAGAAAAATATTTCAAAGTCTTTTGCAAAAGAACTAACAAAAAATTGCGTTTACTAACAGAATCATTTGCTAGAAATTTTCTTTTGACACTAGCAACGGAGGGACCATTATGGAAATAAGGTCGCGTTGAACTTTTTAATGATATCCGTGCCATTTTTAACCTGGAATATTTTTAGATCAAATTATTATCTTTCACTTATAAATCATTATATGCACATAATTAGATCTCTTTTCTTCCTCAAGTCTATACTGTAACTATTTCAAATGGTGAAGTTTTACAGACATACATTTTTTCCGATAAGATACGAGAAGATAGATTGGGATATAAACATTATTTTTTGATGACGGTACAACAACCTTTATATGCAACCTCTAGTCAACGAATAACAAATAGAAGCAGAGCATAAATTTTCAGATCATTTCTATCAGACATTATTAGACAAACTTGATGTGACCAGCGTCAGACGAATATATTCTGCACTGGTTCGGTTATTGAACGAAATTTTGAAGTGCTAATAGCTGGAGTTTTAGAATCAAGAACAAGAAAAATCTGAAAAAATTTGCGAAAACAAATAACTGGCATGAAATCGAAAGATATGATATAACATATACGCTAAACAGCCTAGGTTCCAAATATTTAAATTGGCGTGAAAAGGTCAGTGTAAAATTCTGTGACCTACTTCTTTGAATTGAATGGCTTGAAAGAAACTTTAGCTACTTTGCTATAATTCTACAGTTGGACTTTTCAGAAATCTTGAATGTTTTCGAACGCTTCTTTCAAGCCATTCCATTCAAAGAAAGAGGTCACAGAATTTTACACCAACCTTTTCACGCCAATTTAAAGATTTGGAACCTATGCTACGCTAAACAAGGTAACTTGAAATATGTTTACTTACTTGCCACAGCATATCAAGAACAGCAGAAATCTTTTCCTGGCAACCAGGTTTATTCGTTCGGTTGTAATACATTATCACTCCAGCCTAAAACAGATTAAAGATTAATTTCTAATTCTAATCATTCACTAATCAATAATTAAGACTAATTTTCAGACTGAGAACAGTGTCTAGAGGAAAAATTTATCTCATGATGTTAGAGTGTGTTTGATTGGTACCAATTCTGAAAAAGGTAGACTTGGTAGACTCAGAATTTGTGTTTGATTGGCTCCGAAATTCTCAAAACGGTAGGTTTGGTAGGTTTGGAAGGCCTGCTGAAAATTCTGCTCCAAAAGGCAGAGGGTTTGGCCGACTTCGGAGAAAGAGTTCGAATCGAACACAGTATTGGGCCTGTCGAATCGAAGCCATCAGTCTGTATTGTCCTTTTGTTCGATCGGCCGAATAATGTGTTCGAACTCTCCAAAACCTGCGGTTTTAAAGATTTTTGTCTTTGACTGGGAAATATATTCCCGTCTCTGCAAAGTCTACTGTTTTCAGAATCTGGTAGGTTTGGAATTACCAATCAAACACACCCTTAATCTATGTGCTCTCATGAATGTTTCAACACCAAAAGACTCTTCACAGAAGATTCATAGCTAAAATTAGCACTGAGTATTAGGTGCCTTAGACGGTGCATTAAATGGTAGATTTTTAGTGCATCTCGTGTTTAGTTCCTCCTTTTACGTAAAATGATTTAAAGACCCATTGCTAACCATGAGCCTTTGTGCGCCGAATGAAAAGCAAGACAAAGAGGATTTAGGCCAAAAAAGACTTTCAGATAATACGAAAATCGACTTTGGCGCCACGAAGGATCATGGTTAGCAATGGGTCTTTAAGACAGTGTTTTCATTTGATTCTGATCTATAGCAGTTGTTGTGTCAGGTTTAACATCCTATGAATGTACACGATCAATTTCCTGTATTAACAACCACATAAAGTTCTTGGTGGTTTCTTAGAATGTGGGTCTAAAATAACAATTTCTAAAATGACTTAATAACGGGCTATGCTCGAAACGCCGAGCTTCATTCAGTTCTCATCAAAGTGCGAATATTTCTACGTTATTTTCTTGTGTATCGTTGACATTTTCGACCTTTTTGACATTTGGTTTCTGATATTAAAAGATGTGGTAAAACAAGGACATTTAAGGCCGATCTCCATTTGAGCGCTTTTAAGCGCGCGGGCGCTGCGACCAGAGTTTAGACATTAGATTGGCACGCAGCAGCGCGTGCGGTGGAGATCGGCCTTTAGATTGGGGTTACTGTTTCCAGTTGTTGTTAGAGAAATCAGTTATGGAACACAATCAATTTTCTTTAATCTAGTGTATTGCAAAATCGTGACGGAGATATCGAACACTAATCTGATGACAGTTGTTCAGTTCCCATGTCAGTGATTGAATTTTTAAGGGGTGGCCCAAAAAGTCGGCCCGTTGTTTGGAAATTCGTAATAAAAATTACCCATCAGCTGATTTCGGAAATTTTAATTCCTTAGTTTTAATGAGGGCTTATGTTAAATCCTAAGAGTTCAATCATAGTTTTGGATAAGTTGTTGAGCTCTTACTTAAGAAACTGATTGAAAAATTCCTTGGATGACCTTCGTCTCAAAGGGTGGAGAAGACACAACCAAACTGATGAGTTTTAATGGCTTTAAAAATGGAGGCTATTAAAAGTTTCACACAATGACTTATGCCTTGTTGCGCAAAATTGTTTCTGGATAACAAAAAAGCATTCTCTTGTCTTAAACGTACAAGGATGTCTCAAAGGGTGGAGAAGACACAACCAAACTGATGAGTTTTAATGGCTTTGAAAATGGAGGCTATTAAAAGTTTCACACAGTGACTTATGCATTGTTGCGCAAAATTGTTTCTGGATAACAAAAAAGCATTCTCTTGTCTTAAACGTTAAGGATAGGTATTTAATCCATTTAAAAGCTGTGATACAACCTCTTACAAAATTTCTTCCATCTCTTCCATTATGTCAATGTTGCTTGGCCTGGTAATACCCGTACTAACCTACTAAACTGTAACAGAAAGTGCTCTTTCGTAGAACTGCGGAATTTACCAGCAATGACATGGGGGGCCTGGGGTCAAATAAAATGGTTACTTAGTCACTGGATCCAATAAAAATTAAGGTTTTAATCCTAAGCATATAAAATTGAACGTTGATATTGGTGAATTGGACGTATCAAACCAAAGATGACTGTGCGTACTCAATGCATCTTTCGATAAGATATAAGCAACGTATTTAGGCCATACCAGATTATTAAATAGCAGCGTGCCAGCAACAGGAGGTAATGCAGGCATCTGTCGTATTAGTTTCCTGAGAACAAGCAGCACTTCTTCCTGTTGATATAAGGAATATGTGTTCAGTCTAATGAGACTTTTATTCAAAATTTTATAACTTTTATGATTAAATAATAGATAGATTCTTAAAATTAAAGTTTCTAAACTTTAATACACGATTACGCTAAAGATGGCGGCGATGAACTTTTTACCAAGTTCTTCGCCGCCATCTTTAGCGTAATCGTCTAATTTGCATCACAGAAAATTAAGGCTCTCCAGATTTACCAAGGAACTTTTTACCAAGATGCATTGCGTTCTTTAGGCCCCGTTTACACGATACCGTTTTCATTTCGTATCGGATTGGGGGTGGCAATCCGGTATGAAAATGTTTCTGTTTACACGATACCGTTTTCATTTCATATCGGATTCGTTTCATGCCACTTTCAGAGCGTTTTCATTTGAAAACGCGAAAACGGTATGAAGCATATCTTTAGCGTAATCGTCTATCTTGCATCACAGGAAATTAAGGCTCTCCATTTTTGACAAGAATCTAGCCTCTGTCCTCTAATATCATGAACAATACAAGGAAAGGAGCAAGTGGCAGAAGCATGAACCAAATTTTAAATCACGTTACGAACTCTGATCAAAACCATAAATAAATTACCTGCTTGTCCATCCTTGTAATCTTCTCGTAAACGGCTCTGAAGAATAGATCAGGATCATCTACCAAGCAATTCCAGACAGTTTGATAAGCCAAATTACCAACTGGAAAAAATAACAAGCAAAATCAGCACCCACAGACATAATTCTTTACATTTTAAGTTTAGCCAAAAATGACAAAATACGGAATGAAAAGGGCTGAGTAGGGCCAACGCAAGTGACTGCTCGAATAATTACAGCGTCTTTTAACTTTCAACCAACTAATTTTGAGGTTGTGACGTCATCAGATTGCTAAATCGTAAACCAGAAAAGCTACAGATTTCTGCTTTCTGCCATGTTATAGACCTTCATCAACTATGCTCTTCTTGAAGATTGCACCGTTTTTCCTCCATTCATTTAGGATTTACAACGACTTAAATTTTGTTCAAAGCTTTTCGTAATTTCATTCAATAAAAAGAAAAACACAATAATTCTGAAAATAATCAAGATAACAAAGATTGCCAATGAAAACTTATAGAAAAGTACCTGAAGTTCTTTTCAAGGGGTTAAATAAAACGAAAGATGCATCAACCAATCGTGCAATGTTTTTTAAAGATTTGCTTCCTATGCTCTGACGCCTAAGCTGTATTTTACTGTACATGTGTTTGAAGGCCTAACCTGATTTTTCGCTGCAATCCAACGCAGTGTCATCCATTAATCTGATAACATCTAAAGCTACGGCACACACAGCGGGAGGAAACAGTTCAACTGGCTCTGTGCTGCTATCAGATGTGGGCTGATGCAATATTGGATCTGTCAAAAACAAAGATATAGTTGATTAAAACTTTTGGCTGTCAAAATTCAGTCAATTAAATTAAGTATATTAAAAAGAAGTATTATAAGAAATGCAATTATAAATAAAGTGAGTTCAGTTACGAGGCTGTTTGAAAAACTTAACAGAAATAACGAAAGAAACCTAAAATAAGTCGTGTTTGATTCTAAATATCAATTCAAAGCCTTTTACAAAATGCAATGCAGTATAACTTCTATCATCGCTAAAAATAATTTCTCGCCTTTCATACAACCGAAAAAGGACAAATTAAAAAGGCAAGTAGTAAAACCAAATATTGCAGATTTTTCAAATGTGGAAACTTTTTTCTGACTCGCCCGGTAGCATAGGGCTCAAATCTTTCAAATTATTAAAAAGGTGGGTGTAAAATTCTATTGCACTTTTCTTTGAATTGGATGGCTTGAAAGGAACTTAGGGTACTTTGCAGTAAATCTGCCGTGGAAATTTTTTGATATCTTGATTCAAATAAAATAAACGTCGCCATTTTGAAAATAATCAAGATGTCAAAAAATTTCCACGGCAGATTTATAGGAAAGTACCCTGAGTTCCTTTCAAGCCATTTGATTCAAACAAAAATGTAAAAGAATTTTACACCCACCTTTTTAAAGATTTGAGCCCTTTGCTTCGCCCGGTACCACTGACGTTGCCGATTAAGATGGCCGACAGAGTGCTCTATAATAAACTTTCAAAGCGCATTCCTTTCGACTTACATTCTTATCCGCCATCAGTACCGTCAAATGGGGTGACTTTGATCAATTTTGATGTATTTTCTTACACAGAAGATTTCAGAAAAGTCCAACGGCATATTTATAGCTAAGCAGCTAAATTTCATTTCAAGCAGTTCAGTCCAAAGCCAGAAGAAATAGCCATAGTCTTTTGGAAGATTTGATGCCGATGCTGTATCTGGACCTCCTTTGGTCAATGGCCCCTAAAGTAGCGGCTGGCTTGACAAAAAAGTTATAAAGGACTGAGTTATCAAAGCCATCCTCCTGAGCAAAGTCCCTCCGTTTGACGGTACCCTTTAGAAAATGCATCTCTAAGGATCAATTCTTAACCCTATCTGACCTGGGCGTTTTGAAACACTCAATGCCTGGGGGGGCGGATTCCGCCCCCTGCTAATCTCTCTTGTTGTACGAGATATGTCAACCAAATTTGGTACAAAGGTAGTTCATTATATAAACAATAGGAATTTGAAAGAATAATTCAATTAGCGATGTTGTTGTTGTTGCTGGAGCACGATTATCATTGTGATGTCATATGACGTCATATAAATGAAAGTGTGTTAAAAGGTCATGAAATTTGACTTTTCATAAAGAAATTAAATGTATAGATCAAAAACATATATAAAATCATAATTTAGACTTAATTGGACCAATTAAACAAGATTAAGAGAGATACAAAGTATGTTTTTCACAGAGTGTGGCATGAATACTTGATTACCATGGAGACCAGGCTAAAAATAGAATGCTCAAATTGTTATAATTTTATTGCTCTATGATACAAAGTTAAACTT
>REGM01000284.1:209568-251316 GCA_004194415.1 Aurelia aurita | reverse complement strand
TGAATTGAATTGAGGGTGGCAAGTTACTAACATAGTCTTCAGAATATTTACGAAATATAGCGTAAATGGATATTGCATCTTTCTTTGGATTCATTGGCTTGCAAGGAATTTTACAGTCGATAATTTACTGTAATTCTACCATTGACTTTTTTTATATCTTGACTATTTTCAAAATTAAAGAATTTTTTATTATATTTCAACTTTGTTTGAGATTGGAAAACGTTTTGCACAGTATTCTTAGCAATGCTTTCGTAAGCCACGAAATTGGTTGTCCTGGTTTTTGAACAGTCTTTGCATGAGTCCCTGTTGAGCGGTGGTGGTGTGTGATCGCTGTTGTCGTTGTATAGCGAAGCAAAGGGCTCTTTTTGTAAGACTAATGGGCTTACTCTCTGCAGATTTTACAATTTTACAAAGGCAGACTTACTTTCAAAGTTGCAATTGCATTTTTCTCCATTTTACCCCAAACATGAAATCTATACTTCCACAAAATACCAAACCTAGAGAAAAATCGAAATGAGATTATAATTTAGAAAGTGTTTGATGAATAGAATCAATGATCACAATAGACCTTTTCACAGAGGTCTGGGACGGCGCGCTACTTTTCTGGAAGATGGCGGATACGCTGCGAGAGGGAATCCCCTTCGCGATGCAAACACTGAACTGGAGTTGCAGTTGGCGAAGCGAGGTTGTCGGCGAAAAATCGCATTTAACTAAATCGCAAAACCGCAATCACGGCTTACCCCAAGAATCATAAAATATCTATTCATTTATTTTTATCACTAAATTAAAAATCAAAGCATGGGCTAGCCACACTTCTTCATTTCCTCATCTTTGGCCACACTTCTTCATTTCCTCACCTCTGACCTCTAATAGAACCCTCCCCTAAACCCCACAATAGATTTTAGATGTGCAACTACAAAATTCCAACACAAAATTCCCTAAATGAAACCGCAAACACGAGATAGCAGATTAAATAGGGATATTGTTTATCAGCTATCTTGCCTCAAACTCGTTCCCATGACCCAAAAGGAGGCTTTTGAAATCCAGCATGGCAGCCTTTTGGGCCATGGTACCGGGTGCCGAGATCGTGGTATATTTGACGCCATTTTGTTTTTCATAAATTATCAGGTACAGACTTATTATTCTTATCATTTATTACTCTTTTGTCTCCGTGTTCGATATAAACAACAACACGGAGTGAAATCAACTCTTTCATCAAAAGCTCTGAACAAACGCGCAAACACTGTTTACCAAACATTTGAGATTTGCATGCCAAGCAAAATGCTTGCCAGTTTGGCCACCTTCCTAACCATTGCTTGGCAATTATTTTTTGCTTGTGACAAGCACAAAATGTGAACTTTCTCAAAAGGATCATTTCCGCAAAAATTGTTTAAATCAAATCAGAAAATTTCCTCTGACCTCAAAATCGCTTTCGCTCTGTCATTTGGGTCGATCCTACCCATTTCTTTCTTGATAAATGATGTCACAAAGCTGTCTAACTGTGCACCAGCGATGAGAACAACAGCAGCTGCAAGGAGACGTAAATAAAACATTTATCAAGACGAGAACGCTGCTGAATTTTAATGGCCCACTAACAGCCATGTCGTTTCTTTGCGCATGTAGCCTATTAGTGAAACAACAACAATTATAGATCGGTTGAAGCCTTTCAATGCAATCCTTCCTTTCTTAAGTGTTGGAGCAGACGAGAACAAGCTTGTGAAACAATACATGGAGGGGATCACAGAGACGGAGCTAAGGTACAGTCTAAAGCCTGTCGAGGTTTAATTAAATTGTCACCCCTGTTAACAGCAGCTTTATTCTCTGCAGTCATGATCAAATTACTCTCTTGTGCCGAACAGACCTCCCGCCGTTTACTAAATTTCGAAAACTTTTCCCACCCCCCCGCCCTCGAGCGTCATTAGGAACCCCCCTCCCCCCCTACACTAATTAATTTCATTAAAAGTGCGAGCAACAATTTTCCTTACCTTAGAAGACATCGATTAAAAGCTGATGAAAACCATACTTTCGTATTTGTGATTATTACGTTTTCAAATTTTCCCCCACTACCCCTTAATTATCAAGACCACCCCTCCTATTTGGCACTGGATACTGGGAGTCAGACCATCATACAGTATGGACAATAACAAGTTACAAGGCCTAAAATTCGCCTTGAAAACGTTAGAAAAGTCATGCACAACTAAAATTACCACTATCGCTCACAAGGGTCACGGAAAAATCACTTCCTTTCACAGCAAACCAACTTTCTCTCAAGCCAAACTCACTTTCTTTAACGGCAAACTAAATTTCTTTCCCACAACTTTTTTAAGTTTACAATTCCGAAATATTGAGCTTGTTTCATTCCAGATTTGCTGACGCGATCTACGCGTTACTGTAGCCTTTCTTAAAACATTACAAGATTACAAGATAACCATTTTGCATGAGAATAGGACACTTCGATTTTTACCACACAAAAGTATACCATATAACATGTAATTTTATTTACAGAGCAAGATTGAAAATACTGGAAGACTGTCGATTGCCAAATAAACAATAATTTCATGAATCCACACAAAAAATACAGGCTGATTGAAACGGGAAACTAAATTGGTACTAATGATGAAGAAAAATGGAGAATTTACCAGCAGTTGAGGCAAGGTTTTGATCCGGATGTAACAGCATTTGCCATGCACATGACATCACTTCCATTACTTGAACTCGATCAGTGACTAATGCAGCTTTGCATACAACAGAAAATGGTGCTTGTTGAAGTCCTGCAACCTAAAAAATGAATTGTTTTGATAGAAATTTGATCATAATACGAGCAACACAACCTTTAGTAGTTTGTCGTCATTTGACAATGCGTCCCTGGTTTATCTCTTGTCATTTACTTAAAGGAAATAGGCATAGTCAAAGCTAACGAGAACCCAAGTGCAGACCTCATTAATGTGCGTGAGCGCACGAGCGCCGCTCGCAGGCACAAAATATCATAGCACATCTGTTGCTGGCATCTTTAAGCTACTCAGAGTGATTTGATTGCAGGCACATTTTTCCCCAATCATTTGCTCACAGGCACAGAATATTTTTAATGAGGCCTGCCCAAGTGGTCTGGGCAGTTAAAAATAGCCTATTGTATTTCGAAATTTTGGCACATGAGGTTTTATTGTGTAGCTAAGAAAATAATGGGTGTGTAAGCGTTTCCTTTAGCCTATCAATGGGCCACTCCTATTCAGAGGCTGTTTGCGAAATGGTTGATCATTGGTCCTTCCGACACGGAATTGTTTTTGTTAATCACGGTCAAAATATCAACTGGGTAGTTTTTCTTGTTGGGCAGTTCGGTCTCACCGGACCAGTGTCTGCTTTTCGGCTATTGGTAATATATATGGGACTTGACTGTTTCCCTATAATTAAAGAAATCAATCCGTGTCGGACAGACCACTGATCAAACATTTCGCAAACAGCCTCTTTACCTGCCTATTCCCTTTAAAAAACTTATTTCTAAGATTAGTTAATACGCGTTCATGATGATGACCCTCTGTAATAATAAATGCTGTGAGCGACGTATGGCAATAGTTTCAGTAATTATATTCTGGGTTAAATAAACTATAATGCCAAGATTGAAAACACTAAACTTATCGGGCATAACCCTTCATCAGTAATTTATGATGATGACCCTCAGTTGTTTTATAGAAGACCCCTTGCAAATCAGCCTCTAGGCTGCAGGGTCGCCNTTTCCCTATAATTAAAGAAATCAATCCGTGTCGGACAGACCACTGATCAAACATTTCGCAAACAGCCTCTTTACCTGCCTATTCCCTTTAAAAAACTTATTTCTAAGATTAGTTAATACGCGTTCATGATGATGACCCTCTGTAATAATAAATGCTGTGAGCGACGTATGGCAATAGTTTCAGTAATTATATTCTGGGTTAAATAAACTATAATGCCAAGATTGAAAACACTAAACTTATCGGGCATAACCCTTCATCAGTAATTTATGATGATGACCCTCAGTTGTTTTATAGAAGACCCCTTGCAAATCAGCCTCTAGGCTGCAGGGTCGCCTTCCTTAAACAAAATGAACACGGATAAGGTGTGTTCTGAAATCAATTCGCTGGAATACTGCTTGCAGAAAAACTGACAAACCACTCTATGCAGTGAGCGGCGAACGCATACTTCCGCAAATTAATGATTTTCACACCCCCTAAAAAACAGTCCATTTGGACCGGTCAGACCACCCACCGCGTACAAAAAAAGTCACACAAAAAAGAAAACAGAATACCATGAGATCTGTTATGTAGTAATCTAAGGTCTGTCTCACATTAGAAGTCAGGCGAAAATATCCGCGAATAAAAACAATTGAAGTGTTTTGCATGAGCAATTTTGCGTTATCGCAAATCTTGCCTGACATCTTATGTGAGATAGAATTTAAGTTTATAGGGAAGATTAATTAATATTGTAAGAAAAGTAACTGACGAAGATTCAAAGTAATCGATTAAACTGTTCAAGTGTGTTCTTCTTTTCTCTAACACACCGAGATTCTTGCCAGTTACCGTTAGCCAAAAAGCATACCAATTTGGCAAAAGGTTTAACCATACAAAAACACGTTTAGGTGAAAGCAAGATTTGCGCCATAAAAACATTCGAAACAAAATGTATCAATCTTAGAGATAATCTAAAAAAACTCACTTGCAATCTAAGATAACCCAGAATAGGATCCTTAGCTGCCACCTTGATTGTATCTGGTGACATCGAAAGAGCGGTTATCACAGCACTCCTTCTATAGTCTGCTTTGCCATCTTCGTGTCTCGGTTTGTACAACAAGGTTAAGCCTTCTTGAAGGTTCTGCCAACTCTTCTCTAATCTGAAGAAAAAAAGAAAAATCCCTCACAAACACATCAATGAATCATATGCAAAATGTTTGGAAAAGCAGACTAGAATTAAAAATTTCAGAAAAATGAGTCAGAAAATGTTTAAACGTTGGTGAGCGTGTGAAATTTGCATCGTATTTCTAAAAACTGATGTTTAATATGTAGCAAACATGTTAGTGTAGTTATTAAAATTTAGTTGGGAGAAAATCAGCCATATCTCTCTCAAGTTACAAGATATTTTATGAAAATATTCCATGTTGTTGTTGTTGTCAACTTTTTTTATTTCGAATAAATAAATCTAGCTTCTAATCACAAGTAAAAATAAACTAATCAAATTCGAAAATAAACTAAACTAAATAAATATACTCTAATTCTATCTGGAGGTATCAAGGAAAAGAAATATTGTTTTACGTGAGAAGGATGAATAAGGGCAGCCACATCAAAACGCCCTGTGATAAACCATTTCGATAGTTGAAAAGACATAAAAAGTAATCTTTGACACAAGTGCAAGAGGGTTGAGCAGGCAGGACACCCAGCACATGGACGGACAGCAACGCCCTAACAGCCCGGTCCGCCACCCCGACAACGACAAGAGCCAGCAGCCGCACCCGACAGCAAACAGGACTGGCCGCCCGCCAGCCGCGCCAGTTCCATCAAAAAATGCTTCAAAATTTGCCTAAAAATCTTGGTAAACCTTGCTAACGATTCAGCTTCAGGATGCTAAAAAGTAAATCCGCTGAAATGATTGATTTGAATATTTAGTTAGCCAATGTCGGTTTTTTCCTTCCTAAAATTAGTAGCGATTTATTAACAAAATTTCGCAAATTCCATTAAATCTCAAATCCTTGCCAGAATCTAAAACCTAAAATCTCACCAGAAGTTAACTAAAATCCTTGCCAATATTTCAAATTCAGTTCTAAAAATTAGGCAAGAAACGGCTGTAGGACAGTCTCAAAAGTATACAATTATGGAGCAGACCCTTTTCTTCAAGAAAGCGATTTTTAGGAAATAGGATAACCAGAGATGAACCCAGATGAACATCGAAAACTCGGTGGTGATAGTACGGTACCAGTAGCTTCTAACCAGGGAGCGCCGAAGGTTCTTTTCTTTATCCTTTCCTTAGCACCCTGTGTTGTAGCCTCAGTTCCAAGTACGCTCCTCCGCAGTTACGATTGTCATGAAGGTTCAAGTGAATTTTTCCGTGGATGGACAATCTACAAAGTTTTCTAACCTGATTAATGCGTTCTCATTGCTGGAATGCATAATCCTAAAATGGGTTGATTTAACAAATGCAATGATTCCGGTCATCCAAGGGAAATCCGATGCTTCTGCTGGGATCTCATCATCTTCATCAAACGATGACGTAATATGCTGATTGTCTTTATGTGGCCTTGAACCACGTCGTTCACCCTGGAGGTAATATGCTTTCGATGTACGTCTTGAGATTTTGCGTTGGTATTTTGGACTTGTACTAACACCTGGAAAATAATAGATATATATATACATATTCACGATGCTAAAAACTAGGTTAGAAACGGCTGTGAGAGAGTCCTAAGTGTAAGAAATTATGAAGCAGGCTCTCTATTTAGGGAAGAAGATATCCAGAAAGAGTTTAATTGTCATAGCTCATGATCAGAATTGTTAGCAAGATCAATTTTAGGCCGGATTGGATGTTTTAAAGGGTTTTGAGATGCTACATTTGGAAAATCGTTTCCCTAAGAAATTTTCAGAACTTAAAATCTGATAATTCAAGAAACTTTCCGTACTGGGCCAATTTCTTAGTTTCTCATAAAGAAATACGTGTACTGCATGATATAAGATTCAATTGGGCAGCCACACTGGCACCCCCTGTTTTGACTTTACTGGCATTGGTAACGAGGACACGTATTCTTTTTTATAAGAAGATGCTTATAAGAAACTCAACTCTCAGATCGCCAAAAAGTTAAGAAACTCCAGTACTGGGAAAATATAACTTAAGAAACTATTTATTTTAATAAAGTAGGTTCTTAGCATATTCTTACTTTATTTTCACTTGTTTCCTGTATCATATAACTCAGAAGGTACTTGAGTAATGTCTCAACATTGGAAAGGCTTCAAAAGTTTTTTTCGAAATGTTCACGAGGGCACAGGTAGTAAACATGAAGATTGTTCTGGAACCTTTAAGAAACTCGAAAGAAACTCGAAAGAGTACTGAAAATCTGATAATTTTAAGAAACTTTCAGTACTGGCTCAAAATCTTAGTTTCTTATAAAAAAATACGTGTATAGCAACATCTTTGGTAGGATTTGGACTTGCTATAAGTCTCTCTAGCAAGTCTAGTAGGATTTGGATCTTCATTCAAGAGAAGATAAACAAATTTACTCCTGGAAGATAAATCCATAAAACAAAACCTGCCCTTGTTGATAGGGATAGCGTCAGATGGGTTTTCGTTCGAAAACAAAGCAAATCATTGTAATATTCTAACAGGCGGCTCAAGGTGACCTCCAAATGATTCAATATCGATAACAATTAGCATGAGAAATCTAAAGATTTTACAATCCGAAAAGAACGTTAAAACTTCTTCAATATTTTGCAATGATCCTACAAAGTCAGATGGGTTTTAATTCGAAAAAAAAGCAAATCATTGTAATATTCTAACAGGAGGCTCAAGGTGACCTCCAAATGATTCAATATCGATAACAATTAGCATGAGAAATCTAAAGATTTTACAATCCGAAAAGAACGTTAAAACTTCTTCAATATTTTGCAATGATCCTACAAAGTCAGATGGGTTTTAATTCGAAAAAAAAGCAAATCATTGTAATATTCTAACAGGAGGCTCAAGGTGACCTCCAAATGATTCAATATCGATAACAATTAGCATGAGAAATCTAAAGATTTTACAATCCGAAAAGAACGTTAAAACTTCTTCAATATTTTGCAATGATCCTACAAAGTCAGATGGGTTTTAATTCGAAAAAAAAGCAAATCATTGTAATATTCTAACAGGAGGCTCAAGGTGACCTCCAAATGATTCAATATCGATAACAATTAGCATGAGAAATCTAAAGATTTTACAATCCGAAAAGAACGTTAAAACTTCTTCAATATTTTGCAATGATCCTACAAAGTCAGATGGGTTTTAATTCGAAAAAAAAGCAAATCATTGTAATATTCTAACAGGAGGCTCAAGGTGACCTCCAAATGATTCAATATCGATAACAATTAGCATGAGAAATCTAAAGATTTTACAATCCGAAAAGAACGTTAAAACTTCTTCAATATTTTGCAATGATCCTACAAAGTCAGATGGGTTTTAATTCGAAAAAAAAGCAAATCATTGTAATATTCTAACAGGAGGCTCAAGGTGACCTCCAAATGATTCAATATCGATAACAATTAGCATGAGAAATCTAAAGATTTTACAATCCGAAAAGAACGTTAAAACTTCTTCAATATTTTGCAATGATCCTACAAAGTCNATTCGTAAGACTTTTTGGCGCACCCAATAGGTGACTAACATTGCGGTAAAAACATCAAATAACTTTCTAGTTATCACAGTATTTTATCTTCCTGTTAGTGTCCTATTTCACTGGTACTTATCTACGCCTGCAGTGCTAAATGCCTTTAAATCTACTCGTTTCGTGTGTGATTATTCGTAAGACTTTTTGGCGCACCCAATAGGCGACTAACATTGCGGTAAAAACATCAAATAACTTTCTAGTTATCACAGTATTTTATCTTCCTGTTAGTGTCCTATTTCACTGGTACTTATCTACGCCTGCAGTGCTAAATGCCTTTAAATCTACTCGTTTCGTGTGTGATTATTCGTAAGACTTTTTGGCGCACCCAATAGGCGACTAACATTGCGGTAAAAACATCAAATAACTTTCTAGTTATCACAGTATTTTATCTTCCTGTTAGTGTCCTATTTCACTGGTACTTATCTACGCCTGCAGTGCTAAATGCCTTTAAATCTACTCGTTTCGTGTGTGATTATTCGTAAGACTTTTTGGCGCACCCAATAGGCGACTAACATTGCGGTAAAAACATCAAATAACTTTCTAGTTATCACAGTATTTTATCTTCCTGTTAGTGTCCTATTTCACTGGTACTTATCTACGCCTGCAGTGCTAAATGCCTTTAAATCTACTCGTTTCGTGTGTGATTATTCGTAAGACTTTTTGGCGCACCCAATAGGCGACTAACATTGCGGTAAAAACATCAAATAACTTTCTAGTTATCACAGTATTTTATCTTCCTGTTAGTGTCCTATTTCACTGGTACTTATCTACGCCTGCAGTGCTAAATGCCTTTAAATCTACTCGTTTCGTGTGTGATTATTCGTAAGACTTTTTGGCGCACCCAATAGGCGACTAACATTGCGGTAAAAACATCAAATAACTTTCTAGTTATCACAGTATTTTATCTTCCTGTTAGTGTCCTATTTCACTGGTACTTATCTACGCCTGCAGTGCTAAATGCCTTTAAATCTACTCGTTTCGTGTGTGATTATTCGTAAGACTTTTTGGCGCACCCAATAGGCGACTAACATTGCGGTAAAAACATCAAATAACTTTCTAGTTATCACAGTATTTTATCTTCCTCTTGATGTCCTATATCACTAATAAGCTACACCTGCTGTGCTAAACGCCTCCAAATCTACTCGTTTTATGCATTCGTAAGACTTTTTGGCGCACCCAATAGGTGACTAACATTGCGGTAAAAACATCAAATAACTTTCTAGTTATCACAGCATTTTATCTTCCTCTTGATGTCCTATATCACTAATAAGCTACACCTGCTGTGCTAAACGCCTTCAAATCTACTTGTTTCGCGAGTAATTAGTCATAAGAATTCATAACAACTGAGCAGATACGAGGTAAATAGCTCTTTTATAATATGCCGTCCATATGCCCAGCAGCTTAGAGTTAATGGAAAATGTTCGTTGTTTCTCGTAAATTTGATCGAAAATTGAATTTCCAAATTTCAACGGATAAATATTAGAATCACACTCAGTGCTTTGATTGTCGTCACTTTTGGTATAACAAACCTCAAAAGTTGAAGTTCTGCGCTGCTAAACAACATTACTTGAAAAGTCGAAGAAAGTTTCTGCATTTTGAAAAATAGCGGTATAAAAATTTGTTGACAGAATTGATAAGTCAACAGTCGGGCTGACAGAACAAGGGCAGATTTCGCAACAATAGCACCAACTGCTCCCGATCGCCACTCCATTTCAAAGCAACAAATCAAAACAAATGATGCCGCAAAAGCTGCCCCGGAACTAGTATGAAAAACAATCGCGTTGTGCAAGCGAAGAAGGGTTATTAAGGGCCTGATTACATGAGAGTTTTCACCATAGGGCTGGGATTTCAGCCCTCTTGCCTGAGGTGAAATTCCAGCTCCCCTCTCTGGTGAATGACTTGTAAATTGCTTTCGTCGATTACATAGAAAATTTTCAGCCTTGGGTTGAAACTCAACGTAGGGCTGAAATCCTAGCCCTATGGTGAAAACTCTCATGTAATCAGGCCCTAAGTGAAGTCACGAACATATTTTGAAAAACGAAGGATAGATCTGAATATCGGTCTCGCGGATTCTATTTATCTGATTCAGAAGCCAATCAGTAGGCCTTACAATTCTCGTATATGTAGGGTGTTAATAAAACACTTAGTGCTCATCTTCTGAATTAGATAGTTAAAATCCGCGAGATCAATGTATAGAGCTATCCTTCTTCTTGCGATAAATATTCGTGTTTTCACTTTAAAACCTCTCTTCGCTTGCACAACGCGATAGTCTGCCATACTGGTTTCGGGGCAGCTTTTGCGGCTTCATTTGTTTTGATTTGTTGCTTGAGAGAATTCCCTTCGACTTCGAGCGCTAATCGCTTTGAAATGGGTGTCGATTTTTTTCTTCTTTTTTTCTATATTGCTACCTAGCATCCGAAGGTAGTTTTAGGACACTGAGAAGCTAAGCTTATCGACGCAGTGTCCTCGTCCTTCCTCTCGATGTGACCACACCTCGCGATTCCTTTAGCCTGGAATTACAGAGAGGTGGCGACTCTCCTCACTCTACGTAGCAGGTTCGACAGGGCGGGGACTCGAACCACCAACCCTCAGGTTGGTAGCCAAGCACGCTACCATTGAGCCATCCCCGCTTGTCGTGTCGATGGGTGTCGATGGGAAGCAGCCTGTGCTATTGTTATGAAATATGCCCTTCTTGGCTGACGGAGGGCTCCAGTTAACACACAAAAACTCACTGGTAACGCTAAACATTTTCTGCAAAGGTCAAAGGCCAAAGGCCAACTTAGATATGAAGATCTACTTTGTTGAAATCGGTGTCATCCTTCCATAGCTATGAGCGATTTTACTAAACAAGGGTTTTGCAAGATTCCAGAAACGGGCCCAGAATGTGCGTCATTTTCCAAGGACGGGTAAACTTCTGAACAATGAAAAACGCACTGTTTCTCCACCAAAGAATAGAAAAAGGCACTTCTGTTCGAAACCAACACCGTCTTACCCCAAGGGGACCGCTCGTATACATATCATTGTTCTGAAACAAAACGTTCTCTGAAACTGCTATCTCTCTTAGATAAACTCGCCATTCGACAAAATCTTAATAGCAATAGAAAGGAATGGCCAATTTCAGGACCTGAAATTTGGTCTAAATTAAAGTCTGTCTCAAATTAGATGTCAGTTGAGATTTGCGATAACGCAAAATTAATCATGCAAAACACTTCAAATGTTTTTCCGCGGACATTTTCACGTGACATCTAATTTGAAACAGACTTCAAAATAAAAAGGTATCACCACAGAAGGCGCAAATCAAAATTAAGTATACATACCTTGACGGCCAAATGCACTGATTTTTCTTTTGCCTGCTGCCATATTTCCGGTTTCATCATGAACAGCAATTACAGGTGCATGAAACCTCGATGCAATTTGTTTCTTTAACTTGTACAACGAGGCTGAACTTGCTTTGCGTTGGTAATCAACACTGTGTTTTGCGGTTACAGTTAACGGGGTATCTCTACCCGCCAGGTAACTCAAGTAATGATCTCTGAGGTATGCGGTTATTTCAACCAGCAACTGACAAGCCAGCAGTTTGATCCCGTAAGGGCACTCGCTTGAAATCGATGATATATCACCTATAGGGGCAAAAAGGAAAATGCGTGAATCTTGTAGCAGAAAGCATAGCGATGCAGAAATTTCTGCGATCTTTGTTTTCCTTTGGAGTGAAAACTTTCTATCAAAGCGAAGTCAGTTCAGAAAAGGTTATTGCTCCAATGTTTTCTCCAGTGGCGGACACTAGGAGGGCCCTCGAAGGGCGAGGGGTGCGGTCGCCCCCCCCCCCTCAATGTTGGAGAAAACAATGATATTTTGCTTGAAAAAAAATAGGAGCAAACAATGCATTTGATCCGAAACAATAGCTTCGCCTCCCCCAATAACTGCCCAAGTGTCCACCACTGGGTTTCTCTTAATGCCTTGAAAGGAACTCTACGTACTTTGTTATAATTCTACCGTAAATTTGTCAATATCTTGATTACTTTCGCACTTACAGCGTTTAAAAACTGTATGGAGAAAAAATGGTAGAAAACCATCGTTTATGTAGGTCTACAATATGATGGCAAACAGAAATCTGTCGCTGTTCTGGTTTACGATTTAGAAAATTGATGACACCACAATCTCAAATAAGTCGAAATATAGAAAACATTGTTATTTTGAAGATAATCAGGATACAAAAAGCTCACGGTAGAATGATATTAAGTACCTAAATTTCTTTTCAGGCCACTCAACTCAAAGAAAAGGTCATACCCATTTAGACCAACTTTCAAACATAATATGCAACGGTCAATCAGTGGAGACTGTGGAGAGTGTGGAGATAATAATAGAATAATATAATAAATTC
The DNA here is from genome assembly GCA_004194415.1 of Aurelia aurita. Classification (NCBI taxonomy): domain Eukaryota; kingdom Metazoa; phylum Cnidaria; class Scyphozoa; order Semaeostomeae; family Ulmaridae; genus Aurelia; species Aurelia aurita. The sequence goes on along the minus strand of REGM01000284.1, from coordinate 238,565 downwards.
TGGCTAAGAAATTATAGCTATAATGTTAATTAAAGGGGCTCCGTCTCCAAATTTCGATCGAAACGGTGATTTTGCAGTTTTTTGATAGGCAATATCACACAGAATCTTCGTCTTTTTTTCAAAAATGAAAGCGTTATTTTGAAGATAAATCTTTGTACTTCACAGAGAAACAAACCAAACATTCATATCTTTTAGGTTTGCTCAGATATAAGTGGATTTTGAACGGTCATTTTTTGGTGGCTTGGGTGAAACCATCAAACAAACTGCAGAAGACAATGGACACGTGCCTAAAACAATGGTGTTTACAGATTTGTTTACATTTTGGCGACGGAGCCCCTTTAAGGCCAACTATTTATAAAAATACATACAATATTATAAGAAAAAGAAAAATACAATTTACAATAGAAACCTAAACTTGGATAAAACATTTTACATAATCTGCAGTTGCAAGTTGGCATTTATGGGCTTTAATGAGTCTTTTAAAAATCTTAAGGGAGTCTGAATTTTTCAGTTCTGGAGGTAGTGTCTCCCATACTTTTTTCCCCATAAATCTGACCGTATCGGTTCCAAGGCAACTTGTTTTTACCTTCGGTAGCTGTAGTTTATTAGAACGCCTAAGATTGTAAGGCGTTTCTCTTTCCTCGAAAATTTGCTTCATAAAGCTAGGATTTAGATTAGCTTTTGTTTTATAGATCTCTACCATGAGCAACTGGTAGAAATCTATAGATCTTCAGCCTATGATCACTTTGAATGCTTCGCATCTTCGCGAAACTTCAAAATTCATCATGTAAAATATTATTGCCCTTTTCTTTCAAATGAATTGCTGGAAGAGAACTTTAGGTAATTTGCCATCATCACAAAAAGAGCATTTTTGAAATCATCATTATTATCAGAATTACAGCGCTTTTGCATTCCCGCTAGTTTTGAAGTTGTGACGTCATCAAACTGCTCAATCCTTGACCATAAAAGCTACAGAATTTTGCTTACTACCATATTGTAGACCTTCAAAAACTCAGTATTTCTTGAACATTATATTGAGTTTCCTCAATCAGTTTAGAATTGATGGTGCTTGTAATGTTTGTCAAAGCTTTAGGTAGTTCCTTATATTCTTCCTTTCATAAAACATAAAAACGCTGTTATTCTGAAAAAAACGACGATTTCAAAAATACTCTCTCTGGGATTATGGCAAACTACCTAAAGTTCCCTTAACGGAATTCCTGAGAAAGATTAGGACAATAACATTTCACGCGAATATTTTAAAGTTTTGGCAAAGATTCGGCGCCTATGCTCTCACTTTCAAAGCTTTCAAGACATTCAATCTTCAGTTGCGATCAGAAAAATTAAACTTTTTAGCTTATCCGCACTGTAGACAGATCTGATGAACCAATACGCATCTGCGACTGTTTCATTGTTTTGACAAAACAACACATGACGCGAAGAAGCAATGATTTTCTCTCCATTCCTCTCAGCTATTTTTTCGGACAACTGCTCGTCAATCATTCTTTCACACAGCTACTCTACATAGCTAAAGACGAATTGATCCCCGCAAAGTCTTTGAGCATCAAAACATGCAAAGAAACGCTCAAACGGAACTTTCTGGATTAACAGCTTCAGCTGAATCTAACTGTTTTTTAAGTTGCAGCGTTATGTTTGAGACAGCATGGGATGCTAGAAAAAACAAGTCTAAAGTGTAAACAAGAGTTTTCGAGACATTGTCAATTTTTGTAAGCAAGACCTGACACTGTTTTTTAAGTTGCAGCGTTATATTTGAGACAGCACGGGATGCTAGAAAAAAAAGTCTGAAGTGTAAACAAGAGTTTTCGAGACATTGTCATTTTTTGTAAACAAGACCTGACAGTTCTTCTGTAAGATAAATTGGAGTAGAAAGCATTCCACTTCATCAAAGCTGATTCACATTCATCAGAAACAAAATACTATCAAACTAAATGTGATGGAAGAGGGAAGCGACCAGGCAATACCTAGTTAAACAATTTTTTCCCAAAAACTTCTACATAGAGCTCTGTTGAGATCGTCAGTTTTAAGCAAGCCTCCAGGTTCTTCCGTGAGATAATCTTGAGCAACGAGCAATTTCGTTCCATCAAGGATTATTCAAACCAACCAGGAACAGAAAGCAGGGTTTTCAAACTTTAATTTTAAAGATGCCCTTAGCGGGAGAGAGAAAAGGACCCTATCAGTACTTTTTTATCTTCCATTATAAATTTTGCTATGAGCACTAAGCCAAGACGTTTATGCACATTGTGTCAGAAAGTTTTCACACCAAATTGATGAAATACTCAAACCGAAAATTTCTCTTCGAATCTGATCTTTTGGTGAAAACAATTACATCCTTTTAAATAGTCCTACAGTCAGAAAGGGTGATAAAAATTAGGCCTGAAGTCTAATAATTTTAACAAGAACTGATTCTAGCAAATATTTTTCAAATAAAATACAATAAAAGTTTAATCAACACAACAATATTTTACCTTCATGCAAGACATTTCTTTCAATCGGCTCCAACTTCTTGAGCTCATTACCATCACCATTCATGGCAGAAATCTCCTTTTGAACGATTTCCTCGAGTTTTCCCCCAATGGCAGTTCCCCATTTGTAAAACATCGTAGCGATGTCCTTCTTTGTTGTGAATTCGGGTCGTGAGAGTGGTTCCCAGCCTCCTTTGTTGCATTGATGTACAAAATGGCAGCACTCAAGAAGGAGAGCAGCCCTTGACAATACCGGTGCTTTCTAGAAGGGAAAGAAATGATAAACCTAAGAGGCAAAAGCAAATGTCATAGCTATGATACCAAAGTTCGTTTCAAAAGTATCTGGTGGAACTCATTCTGTCATGTTAAATAACTTGGAAGAGAAGACTCAGAAAGAAGATATCTTTCACGCGCCACTTAGGTCCATTAAATGACACGTAGTCTCAAGCAACAACAACAACAACAACATAAACACAATGACGTCATATATGACACATTCTGCATGGAAACTGGAGATTGTGCCTCTTCTTTCACTGATATATCGGGTGCGCAAAACCTCTTCAGGAATTTGAAAATTTGTTGTACCCAGAGTACTGGAAGGATTTCAATGAATCTAATTCTACTTGATAGCTTTTTGTTTATTTTTCTAATGCCTTATAAGAACTGAAAATATACGCAAATGTGACTTTACGAAAAAGTCTTGGTTGCAGAATGTCTGAAAAAGGGCCTAAAGCCCTCGATCAAATTGTAAAGAATCTCCTCACACAGAACATTACACGAGGTAATTTCTTCTCTCTCAAGAGTTATAAGACTTGGAATTTTTAAACGATTACTAATGTTTGCAATCCCCATGACCATAAATTTGCAGACCATGTATCTTACCGGTGAAAGAATACAGTACTCAACTCAAACCTATGCCAAAACTGGTGAAAAGGGGACCCTTCCGGCCTGCACTTCCCCCGCTATCCCAATATAGGCCTCACCTTGGCAGAACCGAAGAACAGTCAAAAGAAGCAGAACTGAATATCTCAGCAATGCATTGTGGTCGAAAGCAGCATTGCATTGTGGTCGAACATGAATAAAAGCAAACCATATCATCTCACAAAAGAAGTTTGCGAATCAAAAACGCATCCACACTTTAGTGCTTTTTACGTATCCAAAGCTAAGCTAGACATTCACAGGTTAACAGAAAGGCCAACTAGTGAAAACAACGTCAAACGTTTCGAGAAACAGAAATTTTCGTTATCAGTACAGCTGTTATGTTTATCAGGACAGACAAGGCGCCAACAAAATAAATTGCGAATTCAATTTTCATAAGATAGCAATTGCAACGATCTGTTATCTTGAACTGGTCAGGTCATTTCGATTCGATGAATCTGCCTTACAATCAATTTTCACCTCAAGTTATCGGAAAATAGAGCTATGTGTGTTCGCAAAGAAGGTTTTTAAACACTGGAAAACAAAGTACTCGCGTAGTAGGTCTAGCAAAAGGGCAATGGACTCAAAAGCTAATTGTTCTGTTTTCAGCTGATATAAAAACTCTAAGTATTCCAAAACAAAACTTAAACTGAGATGGGTTCGTTTTCCCACTAGGCCCACTAGGACTCTTAATGTATTTCTCGCTGCTCATCTCATTAGTCACTATATTTCATATTTCGTATTTACTTCTTTTAAGGAGTAAGAGCTGGTTGAATATAGAGTTTCCACGGCTCGAATTTATAGAGTTTCCAAACAAAAATGCCACTATACCTTAGGATGTTTCAGCATTCATAGCAGAGAATAAATGGTTTCATAATTAGCTTTTTAGCAGATCATTTCATAGCAACGTCAATTACTATGTTGTTCGTCTCAAAAATTTTGTCACAGACACTTTTTGCGCAAAACTTTGAGAGTGGAGTTGAGACAGGTGCAGTTTGTGAAATTTAGGAAGTATATCGGTCAGTCAGTCAGTCAGTTATTTGTTTTAAGTGGGCTGTCAGGATTTTCTAGCTACTTAAAGCTAATTTGTCTGAGCTTGTTTTTAGCTATCCAGTGCTACTTATACTTATGTCGAATGATTAATATACACGAATGCATGACTCTGATGAAGGCTTTCCGCCAAAACATGAAAACACAAAGAAAGACTTCTGTACGTGGTGAACGATTTATGATTAAATGAAATCTGATAGATTTTAGATTTCTCTGATAATTCTATTCCGCCTGAGTGGCGCAGTATATTTGTCGCGAGAATTTTTGGAGACATGAAGGTCTTTGGATCGATTCCCGGCAGGAATACATTTGACTTCTCCAGCTGTGGTAGCCTACTCATGTTCAATAACAATGCTACTTGATGAAACAATATTCGGTAGATGTGCATGGTAGACAAGCAACTCCTGGAGGGCACTCAGTACATGCACATACGGGGAGGTAAGTCCGATATTTTTGGGTGAGAATATTGCCGAAAGCATTGTTTTTGGGTCCAAACAAATTAAAATTACGGCCATGATATTTTTTGAATCAAATATAGTCATACTGATATTTTTGGGTTCTTAGGCAATCCTTATCTCAATGTTGCATTATTTCAGGATACTTTACGTTCATTTACAGATGTCAAGTATGATATGAGCTGACATTTTTGGGTTGCAATGAAGCTGAACTGATATTCTTGGGTTGTCTGAAAATGTCTCGGGCTGACCCTCCCCCCTTCCGTATGTGCATGTGCGCAGTGTCCCCCTGGGCATGCAACTCAAGTCTGGAACGAAAAAAATGTGACAAGTAAGTCTATCTATTTAAAAGAAAAATAAATTCGAATACTTACCAAATCCATGAGAGCTCCAATCAAAGGCACTTCAGGTAGATGACCAGGCGCTACAAAACACGTGATGAACCGGAAGTGACGCATGCCTTCATGAAGAGCATTCAAATCGACTAATTTCGGTTTTGCTACTTTCTCCACAAAAACAGGCGAGCTGTCATCAGTGTCCAGAGGGCTGTAAATAATTGATTGAAGTCGAGATCTTTTCGTTCCTTTGAAAATCTTGAATTTGTTGTTGTTGGCTTTCGATACGCTTGGGATTTCTCTTGACAATTTTGTCTTTATTGGAGTTGACTCGAAGTTATCAGTCTCAGGGCTACCCGCATCGGAGGCAACCATATCATCGATCGACATGCCCTTTGTTCTTGTAAGTGGCTGCTGAAATAACAGGTAAAGCTGATCAATGTATGACACTCAAGCACGAATTCTACCTTGCAATGCTTGCAAAAGAGTTCGTCAACTTACAATACGAATTTCACTAACGAAGAAACTGGTTATGGTAGAAACATTCAGTTTAAAGAAGTACGCAATGCAATTATTGCAGATTTGTGTGTGTAATTCAAACACTCCTTGCTCAGCTTCTGCATTGGATTAAGATAATTCCAGCGGTAATATTTAGATTTATGCTTCTTCTTTCGATATCAGCTCTCGTTTTCTCCTAATAACCCCATTTCGCATGCGGCTTGAGGGAGTTAGCCATCCAGTCGCCTTACACCGTTGCTCTATTTACATGTGCGGCTTGATTAATCAGCCGTAAAAATCAAAAGATGCTATGAAAATCAAAAGCATTGGAAGCTATTGTTACAAAATCTGCCTTTCTTAAACCCTGGCCAAACGAGCAAACATGGTTTGCCAAACAAACATAAATTTCTGTGATAAAACTAAACTACCAGGATTCAAAAACACTAAACGTATCGGGCATAACTCTTCATCATGGTTTGCCAAACATTTGAGAATTTCCTTGCCAAGCAATGTTGTCCGGTTCAACCACCTTGCAAACATTGCGTGAGAAGCAGAATTTATTGGGCAATGTTTTTGAAAATGATCAAAACATTTTCTGCTTGTCACACACAGGCAAAGATTTTTTTCGTCAAGCAATGTTTTGCGACGTGGACAAACGGACAAACGTTTTGCTTGGCAAGCAATTTTCAAATGTTTGACAAACAATCTTTGCTCGTTTAGCCAGGGCTTTAGAAGAACTGTATAGTTTTCTATGCAACATCAAACAAGATATATAATAAAAAACGGCTACCTTTTTGGATTTTTTAATACTGCCACTATCCGAGAGCGTTGGTGACAATGCCTCCAACACCATGTTTGTCCTTGATCTAAGTCTGCCCTTATTCTTCGATTCTCTCTTGGCATTCCTACTATTGTGATGAGTTGTGGCTCGCTTTCGTAATGAACTACTCGATGATGTTCTTGAGTCTGCAGATTGGCTTTGAGGCTTTGCACCCGTCTTTGAAAAGGAATTTAAGAGGCCATTCATAACCATCTTTCGTATTGCTTTTGGATGACGCGTCAGAATGTAGGAAAACAACTTGCAAACCACTTCTCTGCAACCCTTTAAATGAAAAAAAAAACATTGAAGCCCTTAAAAGTGGACGAGATTTCGAAAAATGTACATACGAGCTCCCTAAAAACCGACGTAGCTGACTTCGAACTGTAATAAATCGTGAATCTGGTTTCAAGAAGAGTTTTCACAAGATACAATACTACTTTTGTTTGATTTGTACAAAATATATTCGAAATGGAAAGTTTAGAGCATTTTCAAAGGGAATTTTAGAAATCTAAAGAGACTACTGATGGGTCCGTGATCGGGCTGTATGTTGATTCTTCTGGGCTGACTTTTCCTGAGAATAAAATAGGGTCAGCGGAGAATAAAAATTCTTAGGGTCAGCAGTTCAACGGAGAATAAAACATTCTACCGGGTGAGTCAGAAAAAACGTGGGGCGTTTAACAAGCCATATTTTGGTGGAAAACAAGTCAAATCGGGAGTGTTGAAGCTTTATGTTGCAGAAGAAAGATTGAATTAGTTATAGAAATTTAGTTTGTTAAAATCGGTCACTTCTTTCCTTATTTGTTTGCGATTGTGTGATATAGCCATTTTGGTGAAAAGTATCGCTAGTAAAAGAACTTTCAGCTTGCTAAAAATGACAATTAAATGACTAGTCCCCTAGGGATACAACATAAGCAACATTATTTTTCCTTTTGTGGTCTAACACAAGGCATGCCTTGTTTCAAGTTTTTGGTAGAGAAACAATATGATTGTCATGGTTTAGAAGGTCGCACGTGCATGCATATCAATCTAATCGAAGACCTATTTTAGCAATCTTGCGAAACACCATTTTACTAAAATCGCTCTTAATTCTGGAACGGAAAGACCGATTTCGACCAAACAAATTTTCATATCTAAGTTAGCTTTTCTTCTATGTAATGAACTTTAAAGAAACGAATTTGCATGTTAAACCACATCAATAAAAATTGGCAAACACCCCACGTTTTTTCTGACTCACCCGGTATAATAGATATTCCGCATCCAATTCCAACCAAACCAATCTACTTTCTAAGGTCTGAACATCCCCCGTAATAGACTACTAAATGCAAAATATCAAAGACATCATAACTGACCTCTTTACAAAATTTCTCCTCAGCAATCAGTTTCTCCAGCAAAGGCATACAAATCCATTTCATAAGATTCTCTTCATTTCGTTCCTTGATCTCTGACGGACAGCCTCCACTTGAAACACTCTGCAAACTACTATGAGCTGCGCCGATATCACCAAGACTAGGCCTACCCTGCTTCGGCGACGGCGAAAGAAAAAGCTTCCCAAAACAAAACCCTGTGAATGAATGCAAGAAATTCAAAACATCTCGCACAGATTTTTTCCTAAGATATAACACCAACAACAAACTCATCTGCTGTCGATGCCCAGACACTAATTTCCCAAACATGTCATGTGACAGAATTCGAAGGCTTTGTCCTTTCGAACCCCGGATTCCAGAGTCATTGTTATCACAGCCAATCATCGTTATCAAATCAAGCAAACAATAAACAGTTGTTTCCAGTCTGCAATCAATAGTCCCTTCCATTCCATCTTTCTCGTTTTCCGTTCCGTCTTTTACAGCATCCGCGACAATACCTAATTCCAACAACACGTGCAACATATACAAAAGTGTCTCGCAAAGCCTTAAACTAGCATTCTGGGTAATTCTGTACACCAAATCGAGGATAGAAGAATGGCGCAATTTTCCACTTTCTTTCAACCAATGTTCAAATTCTTCCGATAAATAAATAGGTTCCAATTCTTCAAAGTGTTTCTTTACATTCACAAAATCCGCAACACCAAAGCTACCATCCGGACTGATGGACCTTGGACTTGAACCTCCTGTGTCTAGATGGGACACTGATAATGGAACGCTTTGTTGTGCTTTCTTAGCGTTTATCCTTGCATTTCTTATGCTTGTCCATCCATCGGAAATATCACAAAATGAGTATAGCTCAGCTTGTAAAATCTGCAGAATGTAAATTAACGACCAAGACATACTCTCTTCTGATAAATAGCATGATGACAGACTCCGTAGAACTATGACGTCAAAATACTTCACCAGTCCTTTATGTGATGGCCCATATGATAAATCAGTCGAACTTTGTTTACATCTCTCAAGCAAAACCGGACGTTTGAATGACGGAATATCCGGACATGAATTCTTCCATAATGGCTGCCAAATAAATATCCCACACTTTAAACTGAACGTCAGATCCTCTTCTCGTATGTTGTGAGCACAGGGCACCAAGAGCTCGATGAAAAGCTGCACGACTTTGGCGGGATAAACCACCTGAGTCGGGTCCAGGCCACACTCTGATGGAGCTTCAAGGAAACACCAATGAGTGGTTGCCAAGAACCTCGTAACGGCTACCGAAAGCCGGTCGCTCATTCCGAGGTTACTTCTGTTGCTAAGGATCTGAGCAGCGCACTGGATGACATAAGGGCAAGCGGCTTTGACGAAATCCCATCTTTGGATTCGCTCAAGTTGAGTTATCAGGTCGCTGTAAACGACTTGAAGCTTTCCTTTCAATTCTTTTTTTATGTATCCACAGAGCACTCGCTCAAAGAGCTGCAAAACAATGAAAACGGAATAAATCAATTGATTTTTGCTTGGTCTACTGGGTGACACAAAAATTGCAATTTTTTGAACAATCACATCGATTTAAGTGACTGATGATCAAAATATGCAATCATGTGTAATCATACAAAAGGAAAATGAATTTCAGAGATGATAGCTGTTTTATTCCTGCGGAAAATAGCTTTATCAAGGTCATAAGGTCATAAGGTCATAAGGTCATAATGTCAAGCGGTGGTGCGCGGCAAAATTTGATTTGATAATCATATGCTTTGTTTCGTATTATGCTTCAAAACCAGGATTATGCTTCAAAACCAGGTTACTCATTAAAACCAAACTTCCTATAAATTCAAATCCATTTCAATACTATGCAATGTCTCAAAACAGTTTGGCCCTTTACACAAATGCCCACAAAGAAATTCTTTGCAAAAGTAACTTCATCAAATGTAAAAATTTTTCAAAAAATTTGTTGTTGTTGTTGGTCACACTCACACAGTATATGTTCATGGTATAACAAGCAACGAAGAAGCGGCATGGTGATCCTAATGCGCTTTTGATTGAGTTCAGGGAAATAAAAATTCTAGAGTTTCAAGGGCCAAATGTCCGAGGATCGTCAACAGTCTCGATGGTTAGCTCTCGAGCCCAATATTAAAAATCTACAGCTTTGAATTCGAGATTATCAATGTTCTTGAAGCTCTGTTCGTATATGTTTATATTGAGCAAAGCTTTGCAAAGCTCTTGAAATTGGACCGACAATAATTGCTCAAAGAACTGAGCCTTTAAACTGAAAGCACTCATGAATTTAAGCCTATATGCTTTTGATGTTGCCTATCTACCTTCACAGGTCAACAGTCTTCAAAGAAATTTGCCCAACAGCGTGGTTTAAACTCTTATTAAATCAATGATTACTTGCATCAGTTAAAGCTGGTTAATACTTCAAATATGCTGCAAGGCAAATTAAAACTGTGATCAAAAAGTACTCGTTTATTGTGACAATGCAACACAAAATTTCATTAAAAAATGAAGAGCTTAAATTACAGCTAGTTTTCTTGAGAAAAACAATATCAATTGAATTTGATTGTTGTTTGGAAGGTTTCTTCATTTTCAGAAAGAAAGTCATTAGTTCTTTATTTGTGGTAGAATTCTTCAAGAGATTTTGATCGCAAATTGAAGTCATGCGGAAGAGATCCTACCAGAGTTGCCACATAACATAAAAATCACCTGCATTGTGCAGAGGTTAATCATGATTTCTGTCTAATCATGGGTAGTAGGAAAAGCGGAATGTGTTTTGGGTTATCCAGTGGTATCAAGAATCAGAAGTATTAGGCCTAACTTTGTGCATGTTTTCTGTGTCGATCTTCTCCGTTGTCCTGTCGATTTTGCATTTTCAGAAGGCTGTAATCGCTGTCCAACTATCCCAGCGCCATGTCTTTTTAAGTTGTTGTATGTTGTTCCTCAAAGCTCCTTCAAACGGGACAGGGCGGAGCTGATACAGTACTTTAAGGAACAACATACAACAACTTCCAAAAAACATGGCGCTGGGATAGTTGGACAGAAAGCGATTACAGCCTTCTGAAAATGCAAAATCGACAGGACAACGGAGGAGATCGACACAGAAAACATGCACAAAGGTAGGCCTAATAGTTCTGATTCTTGATACCACTGGATAACCCAAAACACATTCCGCTTTTCCTACTACCCATGGCTTCACAAACAAACGTGCCGAGAACTTTAAAAGTTAGCAAGCTGAGTATTGACCTACAAATAGAGCAGGTTCGTTACATAACTAAAGCTGACAGCTGTGCTTCAAAAATTCTAGAAACATCGACCAAAGCACACATTCTCTAGCTAAATGATATCCACGCACGTGTCGCAATCATCAAATACAATAGGCCACCATAGGCTAATTTTAGACCTGCATATGCAGCTCTCGAGTTAGCTATTTATCTCCGTCAACTAACTTTAAATGCACTTCAACGTCAACAAAAAATGTTTGTACTGAAAAACAACAGAAAAAACGAAATAAGCTCTCTTTCAAATTGAACAGCTCCTCCCTGAAACGTTTTCTGCAGCTCCATAGACCTTTCAGCTATTCTAAAAAAGAGTGTGGATCGAACGATATTTTTATACATTTGCATTCGAAAGGTTCGATTGAGCGGCGTTATGGCTTCTATCACTATTGTGCACATTCGAAAATTCGTCTGTTTGTATAAAAATGTATAAAAATATCGCTCGATCCAGACTCTTTAGTAGAATAGCTAAACGTCGATTGCCTAAAAGATATTAGTGGCCACTGCTCATGTACACAGATCCATTCTGCGGATTTCGCCTTTTCCTTCAGAAGCACTGCTGCACCCCCAAATTACGTTCAATTTTCACATCTACCCTAACCGATGGTGACTGAATGACTGAAAGAGCAAAGTGTTAATTATCATATACAATCCTTGGAACGGAAGCTTGAAAAGTTACAGGTGGAAGATAAAGTGCTTACCACACATGCTGCCTCGTATTTCCGGTCGTCCAATTTTGCTTTCAAGAAATATCTGAAAATCAAAAAATAATTGTAAAGAGCGTGATCGAACGAAATTGATAAGCAGATTTGATAAGAAGCGGAAGACTAAAATTAGAACAATCTCTCCAGCAGAAAATCCCATTTGTTGATCCTACGCATGACAAGATAACTTAATCATGACACGATAACTAAATCATGATCTCCCTCCAACACTGATTTCTGTTCCCCAAAATGAACAAAAAGAAACCAAAAGCTCTCTATATTAAGAATTCTCTGATATATTTATATATACACGTTACTATTCTTAGTCATCGTACAAGTCGTATTTTTATTGAAATTAGTGTTTGTTTATATAGCTTTACAGTAGATACATTACTAAAAGAAACTACAACAATTAAAGACTTCAGTCAGACTATGACACAGATTTTCGGCTACTATGAGGCAAAGCGAACAAAACAAAATCAAGGATTTTAGGCCTGTTTTGAAGGATTTTGAGATGAAGCATTTTTATAAAACTGCTTGTAAGTTGAGAACGATACGACCGATTGTGACAAACTACATTTTCTTATCTAAGTTGCTATGTTAGCTACACAGGTATTATCAGTTTATAGGAATCGGATGGATGGTTTGAGATCTACCGGCATTCAAACATCTGAACATTTTTCTGACTCACTCAGTAGTTCATAACATCAAAGAGGAGGAGACAACCTCGAATAGCCAGCTTGTAGCCTCAGCACCAGGCTAGCCTCACGTCCGGAATAAACGTCTCCCCCCGCTTCTTAATTTTTTGAAAATATCCACCCAGGATATGCTTATTCCAGACCCCCCGTTTATTAATTTGGAGCTTCTTGAAATGTGAAACATGTGAAATCATTTATCCTGAAATGTGATTCGAACTGTATTTTTCATTTTTAATAGTTTGTATGATTTTTAACCTGTTCTTACAATAAAAACAACTTGTGCGTTTCGTCCCATTACAGAACTGCAGATCGAATTTTCCACCGATCTCGTCTATTCCAGACCCTCGTTTATTAGGATTCGGGAAGTTTTCCACCCACCCTGTTTACTCTAGACCCCCGACTATTCCGGACTCGAGAGTAGCCTCGCAACGATGTTTCTTCGTCCAAATTGCAGATTACGCAAGTGCAGCAAAATCACAAAAACCTTCAAATGAAAAGATTAATATCTTGGCAAACCAGCTTTCGGCAGATCAAGTTTCACAAAGAGCATACACTTAATTCACTCTTTGTAGTCCAAACATTTGATACTGGTGACACGTTGCATTGGAAACTATAAGTAGCTTCTATCTGTAAGATCAAAAACTCGTAGATTTAACAACTGTTCTTCTCAACACAGCCTGATTTTAATTAATCCGTTAACAGATCTATTCGCCTCTAAATTTAAGTCTTCTTAAGTAACTAAAAATCTTCTAAATTTAGATAATTAAGACTAACGAACTACCCAAGATCCTTAGTGCCTTTTTAAACAATTCCTTGACCTTCTGGATACGGACTGATTTTAATTGATCCGTTAACAGATCTATTCGACTCTAAATTTAAGTCTTCTTAAGTAACTAAATTTGACAATATCAATTGAATGGTAGGCAAAAATCTTCTAAATTTAGATAAATTAAGACTAACCAAAAACCCAAGATCCTTTGTGTCCTTGTAAACATTTCCTTGATCTTCTCGATGCAGCCTGATTTTAATTGATCCGTTAATAAATCTATTCGCCTCTAAATTTAAGTCTTCTTAAGTAACTAAAGTTGACAATATCAATTGAATGGTTGGCAAAAATCTTCGAAATTTAGATAAATTAAAGACTAACCAACTACCCAAGATCCTTTGGGAGTGTTTAAACTTTGTCTTGGCCTTCTCCACACAGCGCTTCTCGACATAGCCTGATTTTACTCAAACCGTTAACAAATCAGTTCTGCTCTAAATTCAGTAATTTCAGTCAATCAAAGAAATTCATTCAAAATTAACATCGATCTAAAAATACAAGTGTCTTCCTAACTATCCTTCACGAATAAACACAGATAATGCACCATTCATAGGTAGGGGGTCGTGGTTAAGGTGGCAGCGATAATTAGGACAGAAGCAATAAGCCTACTTGCTCCTGTGAGTAAATTATAACCAAACGATAAAATAATTTCGTACAATATCATCATTTTGTATTTTGAAAAGCTCCCCAGACATCTAACGCAACAAGCCTACTTGCTCAAGTAGGGATTTGCAACCACAAACGAGAAAATCACTCCCAATAAATTGAGATAAATTTGAAAGATTGCATTATGAGCATTTGATCCTCTGAAAATCTCTCCATGTGTCTGAACATGGCAGGGAATCCCTTCAAGATTTAAACATTTAAAAGAAATTTAATGTCAGTTGATTTACAGAACAGGCTACTTAGACATACTTTAGTTAAACAAATCGTTAAATCCACAAGCTTAACGTAAATATTTTATCATCTTCCTTGAAAAGTGACAAGCTAATGATTTTATGATATCACATTAACTTTTAAAACAATGTTGAATTAAGAAATGCAAAGTAAATAAAAATTTAATATTTCGCATGAAAAAAATTTGAGATAAAAACTGAACATTGAAGTAGCATACATGTATTTATAAACACCACAAAAATCCCAACATCACAGGCCAAACATCCCTAGAAAATCCTTTCAAGATTTAAATGAAATTTAATGTCAGTTGATTTTCAGAACAGGCTGTTTAGACATACTTTAGTTTAAACAAATCGTTAAATCCACAAGCTTAACGTAGATATTTGATTTGAAAAGTAACAAGATAACTATTTTTTAATATCACATTGCTTAATTTTTAAAAGAATGTTGAATGCAAAGTAAATAAAAATTTATTACTTCACATAAAACAAATTTTAATAAAAGCAGAACTTTCAAACAGCATATATCTATTTCTAAACACTACAAAAATCCTAACATCACAGGCCAAACATCCTTAGAAAATCCTTTCAAGATGTAAATGAAATTTAATATCAGTTGATTTACAGAACAGGCTGTTTAGACATACTTTAGTTAAACAAATCGTTAAATCCACAAGCTTAACGTAGATATTTGATTATCTTCTTTGAAAAGTAACAAGATAACTATGTTTCAATATCACATTGTTTAATTTTTTTAAAGAATGTTGAATGCAAAGTAAATAAAAATTTATTCCTTCGCATATAACAAATTTTAATAAAAGTAGAACTTTCAAACAGCATACATCTATTTCTAAACACTACAAAAATCCTAACATCACAGGCCAAACATCCTTAGAAAATCCTTTCAAGATGTAAATTAAATTTAATGTCAGTTGATTTACAAGGCAGGCTTTTTAGAGATTCTTTATTTAAACAGATCGTTCCACAAGCTCACTATGAATATTTGATGACCTTCTTTGAAAAGTAACAAGCTAACGATGTGTTAATATCACATTGTTTAATTTTTTAAAAGTCTGTTCTATTAAGAAATGCAGAGCAACACGTGAAGAGTGAAGCTTGGCTCTTGCTAGAGTAGAAACGCGTTCGAATTGGCTGACACAGCATAGGTTCCAAATCTTTAAAAAAGTTGGTGTAGAATTCTATGACCTATTTCTTTGAACTGAATGGTCTGAAAGAAACTTTAGCAATTTTGCTATAACTCTACCGCTAGGTTTTCAGAAATCTTGATTATTCTTGAAAATTCAGCGTTTTTTATATTTCAACTCATTTGAAGATGTGACGTCGTCAAATTTCTAAATCGTAAACCAGAAGAGGGAAAGACTTGTGCTCGATACCATATTGTAGATATTCATAGACTATGGTTTCTTGAAAATTATTCTATGTTTCTTCAGGAAGTTTATGAATTACTATGGTTTTAATTTTGTTTCAAACTTCTCCTTGAATTCTTAAAAAAGAAGAAAAACCCTCTCATTCTGAAGATATTGAAAACTTCTGAAAATTCCAACAGTAGAATTATAGCGAAGTAGCTAAAGTTTCTTTCAAGCCATTCAATTTAAAGAAACAGGTCACAGAATTTCACATCAACAATTTTAAAGATTTGGAACCTATGCTGGATATATCTTTCAAACTCATTGTATACACATTTCTGGTGAGTTATCACTTCCAAATAGAATCGAAACTACAGTATTCCTAATTGAATCGAAACCATTCAAATGTATTAGGACAAAAGCGACGAAAAAATCTCAAATTGAAGCACAAATAATTTCGACGATTTTTCCATAGCATTTCAAATGCATTTCTAACGAGCTTTATTAAATAATAATTTAAAGGGAATGTGCAATGGTAAATAGGCTCGTATATAAATAGAACAAAGAAAAAATTAGACACAGCATTGTTTCTTTGGTTATCCATTGTTCACGGCCCGCGTGTGCAACGTTGACTTGAATGGGATATTTTTAGATTGTCTTCCTATTTGCAAATGCAAGCTTTTAACCTTGCACAAACCCTTTAATATTTCGTTACAATAAAAACCGAGCATTCAAACAACAATATTTGAGATGCATTTTGTTCTGTTCTTTCTCACTTAGTGAATAAATCATGAACGAAATTCAGCAATTAAGAAATGCAAATAACAATTTTATATTTCGTAACAACAAAAAGTGAACAGTCAAACAGGAATATTTGAGGCAGATCTTGTTCTGTTGTTTCTCGCTTGGTGAAAAAATTATGAACGAAACTCAGCAATTAATCAATGTTGCACTAAGAAATGCAAAATAAACAACAATTTAATATTTTACTGTAACAAAAATGAAGATTTAAACAGCAATATTTGAATTTATTCCTCCTCGCTTCGTGAATAACTTATGAACGATTTTCAGCAATAAACAGCTGCCTTACAAAGCATCAACAACTGGAGACAGATATCGGTTTTCATATCCCTTTGCATAATAGCTCAATTCGTGCCGTTGGTGAATTGCAAAGTTCTCCCAACAATAAGCTTATGTTATCATTCCCGAACTTAACGAAGTTTCTAATACGAAACTCAACTGTGCGAAAACCTCAAAATTGCCTCTCTGAGGTCTGAAAGGATGTCTTGCGTAGTGGGGCAACCAGCTAAAATCGAGTCATTAGCAGATAATTTCAGGAAAGGGTTCACACAGTTCACTGGGATTAAATTTGGCTAAAAAACTTATCTGCAATGTTTTGCGAATTAAGAAGGAGACGACAGGTGCAGCTTGTTCACTTCTATCTACAGGGTGTCCCACAAAACACAACCCAACTATGACAAAAACATTCAAAAATAACAAGATTTGACTAGATGTAATGCATACCATCTGAAAGCACAATCTTTCTTCTTTCCAATGATATGCAGTTTGGATACATTAATTTAATCATTTATCATTTAATTGACATTTATTTGTCAAGTATGGTCTTTGGGGTTTTTGAACAGTAAGATTACGAGTACAGTAAAACCCAGCGTATAAGAACCTAGTGGATCAAGAACCTGCAGGCTGAAATTTTCCAAATAGACTACCATTTTATAAGAACCAATCCATTGTATTCATTGTTTAAGAACTCAGGCTGACTTGCAAAATTGTAGGTTCTTATACACGGGTTTTTACTGCATTACAGGCCTATTACACCCCATTCACACTTGTAAGTTAAACCAGTTCAAACTAACCAATCGAATTTATCTGATATTTAACCTGGTTTAGATCAAGCTCATTTAAAGGGGGTGTGCATTTAAAGGGGGTGTGAAATTATGATTTCATGGAGATTCTTGCAGAATGAGATGTATTAAAATTCTTTTCCTGGAGCAACTCTAAAACATTTTTGGAAAATAGCAACATATTCTAGCAGATTAAGGATCGATCGCAGATTTTGTGTATGCTTTCAAATATTCCATTATTCCAAGGATTATTGGGATATACAGACCGATTTCGACGTGGGGTTCAGAAAAGTCTTTCCCCTAAAGACCAAAACTGTGCTTTACAGAATGTTTTGTCTTCAGATAATTTTTGCATACAAATGCGGATATTGGCTTGTCTGAACCCATCAAGTCTACTTAACACCCACTTCAGGAAATCCAATTTAAAAAAGTTATCTCCAAAATGCAAGTGTCATGTGTTAAAACCATCAAAATTATATTATAACATCAAAAACAGTCACAAAAAGTTGATTCACATTCAAAAAGCAGGTGTTTCAAATTACATTACATCAATAGAAAAACCTCAAGCACATTTGAAATGTGTCTTAATAGACACTACAACATCAGCATATGAAAGAGTTCAAAAGAAAACATTTCACAACATCAAGTCCTTACAAAACATGAATATATATATGATTGCATATCACCACTCTGCAGTTTCCTTACAGTGATAGCAGGCAACCTTGAACTATGAGCCATGAACAACTGAAAATTTTACATTTGAGTTTTTCTTATTAGCACGTTCATTTACTTTCATATCATACTTATGTTTTTCGATCGATTTAGGCTGTTTCCAAACTACGAAATTTCAAATAATGTTTACATAGTGCACTATTTTCATAAGCAGTTATTTTTATAGTGTAACGTTTCTTTCATCCCATATTGTATAATCAACTGTTCTGTTTTGCTTGTAAGCACCCCAGACTCGATAAGCTTTGCCTCTTCTGGGGCATATGAAATCATATGTAGTTAGTTTTAACTGATTTATGAATCATTATATCATCATCATCAAGAAATCCGTTATATATATAGGCCAATGAAAACTCATTGAAAATTGCTGAGTACTCTTTCGGATTTTAACTATAGATTACAACAACAATCTTTAAAATTGGCCTTGTGTATGATTTATCATAGTCTGTCAAAAGTGGGAACCTTTTTGGCACACCCAGTATAAACAGGACAAAAGAAATACCCATGGACACTGTTGTTTCCTTTGGTCATGCACCCAACAATGTCTATAATTTCAATACACTATCGTCCATCCTCCTTGTTCACGAACAATTTTAATTCTGCTGATTATCTTTAAATTTGGAAAATAGCAAACTTTTTGGGATGAAAATATAGGTTTTGGTGACCCCTAAACTTCCAATACAGAAGGTACCCGCAAATAAAAAACACAGTTTGCAATTCTAGCATTTTGTTTGAAAACAATACACCATTATTTTTGCAATTGTCTGTTCAAAAATTGAGTATCTAAGTTTCTTGTATATGTGTTTCTCATTTGCTTGTAGCTAATGGATGCGTTTCTCATAAGAATTTTAATCAAGTTTTTCAAAATCCATTTACACTGGATAAGAGAGAACAGGATATCGCATTGCCAATCTGACCTAGCTTATTCTCTCCCCAGTTACTGTAGTCTTAAGCCAAAGATAAGATGAAATCTTAACCATTTAGCTCCATCCACAACTGTTTTCTTTAATCGTTAAAATCTGCCCTCTTTGTAGTTTTAATCTTTTATTCATCCAAATTTGAATATGTATCAATTTCTTATCAAAGCGTTTCCCTTTTACCTGTCATGTATAGAAACAGTTAGATGTCTTAATGAAATAGGCATGAATAAAGAGAAAATTTGAAAGACTTTGTACTATGCACAGTACTGTGCTTAAAGTGGGTTAGCCAAAGCTCCACCGTGGCTAATAGACAATAGCACTAAAGATGGCGGCCACACAAAGCATGCTGGTAAAAAGCTCCCTGACGACCACCTGATGACATAAAAAGCTTGGTCTGCCATTTCAACTAGCTAGCTCCGAGCTAGCTGTGGTAAAGTTTGGAACAAGTAATCAATGTAAACAAATAGGAAAATTTTGTAATTCAAACACAAATCTTTAATTAAAACTTCAATTCAAATCAAAATTTTACTTTTTCTGCTTTGGAAAGGTTTCCTTTTGAACCATGTTGCATTTGAATTCAAGGTCGCTTCAAATTCAAGCTAGCTAGTCAAAACAGCAGACCAAAATGCTTATGTTGTTAGGTAGTCATCAGGGAGCTTTTTACCAGCATGCTTTGCAGCAAAACACAACAGAGTCTTTGGAGCTGCCATCTTTAACGTTATTGTCTATTGCATCAGATTTAATTTATGTGTGGGTTCTAGCAAAGAAATTCTTAAACCTGGTACAACTATGTAATGGCAAGCACTTTAAACAAGCGAAAAAATTGAAAAATGACAACAAATCTACACCAGTAATGTATCATGTACCACAGAAAAACCTACGTCAAATGATATCAATTATTCTTATTATGGAAACTAGGAATTACACACAAAGAGAACCATCACCAAAAAGATTTCACATTTTATTCCCCTGGGCTGAGCTGGGGGTGTACTTCCATTGAAGGTTAAACCACAGTGCAACCCAGCTTTCAAAGACAATCAAAGTCTACTGATCGATATTAGATCTATGACCCACCTGTGTATCGGAAATCATGAAATTTTGGACCCATTATTTAGCAATTTAACAGCTCTTTTGCATAATACAACCCATGTCTAGGGATATGGTACCAAAAAAGACCCATATATGTAGGGAATTTCCAGCTGAAAAGTAGCCCATTTGGGTGGCACAACTAGTATTTTGATATTTTGAACAATGCAGTACCCCCTACAAATACAATTCAACATGACATTCAAATGTTTCTGATTCTAGAACGGACCATACAAAGCTAAAATCAGTCAACATTTTTATCCTTAATCACTTGACCCCCTGACAGGCTAGCAGACACAATATTATGTCCTTACCAGAAACTAACAGTGTATAATGGTTGGGATCTAAATATAGAACTCTAAAATTTCATGTACACTAATCTAGACAATTACAAGGTCTTCTCCAAATATAAAAGTCAGGTAACCTAGGTGTCAAAGATATTTGCAAAAACCTTGGATTTTCATCATTCTTATGGATTATTCATGGATCTTTTTAACATTCATTTATTATTTGGTATCACTCCCAATAGGGGAACCTCAAATTGACTAATTGGGTTAATGATAACCTTGCAAATGTTTCACCTTAATATTGACTGCTCATTTGGCACTAACCAGGCCTCATCTGCCATATTCTAAGTGGCAGGTTTAAATTTTATAAAACAAAGTTTACAGCAAACTCATTTCTCATTAAATTTTGTCTGTACTGCTCCAGAAGAAAGTACAGTTATTATTATCATCATAATTATTTATCAGAAAAATTTCATGGCAAAACATAAATTTTTCTCAATTTCATAGCCTTATCATTACAATTATCATATTTTTCTCTCTACAACAGATATTGATTCTAAACTCTGACCTTATAAAGTTGAAATTCTCAAAAACTTGCAATTATACTGGGACATAAACAGTGGCAGCTACTAGAGCTTTCTCTCAATATCAATTGGGTCTACACTATTAGAACATAAATTTCACTCCCTAATTTACAACCATCTCCTGAATTGAATCAATCCTTCCTTCATTAGCCTGCGCACAGATATTGGGTCTACGCGCAGGCTATCCTTCATGAACAAGGTTTAATTTCAAGCAAAACACAATATGTCCTTTAACGGTTTCATCTGTTACTCAGTCTTCCTCTCTGCGCATGACTTTGCACAACTCCAAGTTTACCATGCAAACTCTGGACAGTCAGCTACACATGAAATTTCCTCTAGCACACTAAAATATTCATGACATAAATATATGATAGACATTATGATAGAAATAAAATATTGATGTTTAGATGTACACCATTTCAAGCATTATTGCCCTCATTTTTTAACGCTATTTGCTTAATTTTCAGAAGTCTTTCATTTGGTGAGTGCAAACATTTTAAGGCGTTAATATTTAATCTAATACTGAACACAAGCGATCACCTCATAAATAGCATCAAAAATTCTATTATATCCAGAAAGTGTTAACAATATACTGAAGTGACAATATTTTCTAAGTAACTACAGTATAGGCTTATTGGGCACCTGAATATAAAATCATCTGTGTAATACAAAACTTACCAGAGATAAAGATTTAGAAACTCTTTCTGTATTTTAGCTAATAAAACAAGAAGATTATACATGAAATATATTGTTAAGTCCATAGAATTGTTCATCCTATTATTGTAAAAACTGTCAACTTTATCTTAGTTTAAAACCAGATTAAATCGTTAGATGAGGAAGCTAATAATTCTAGCTTGTAGCAAAAATCTACTCCCATTGTTTAATTCTATAATATTTTAAACAAATCTAATTCTAAGTATTTGTTAGCCCTTGAATTCTCATTTACATTCAAGGTTGCAAAATTTCTTTGAAAAAATTGACATTTTGATTGTTTAAATGTTTTAACATCCCAGCTGTGTAAAAATAATTAGGCAAGTGAGATTTAGGTGTTTCCCTTAAAAATTTTAATACATGTCTTTGAAAGAGAATATAACACCAGCAAGTGATATGGAAATTTTAATGAACAGGAATCAATTCTGTTTTTTAATTAATAAAATATCAATATTAGCTTGCATTTTCAATTATAATTTTGCTATTGAGACCTGACTAAAACTATAGCTAAAGATTTTATTTTGAGAGGCCAACTGCAAGGATTTTAGTCTGCAGACCAAATTCTTTGTTTAAATATTCTCCGGGTTTTAATATAAAAGTGACTCAGCTCCAGGTATTTGAGCGGTCAACTGCAAAGGATTTTTAGCCTGCAAGAGAAGCAATCTCTTTAAATCTGTTTAAAGCTTTATATCCTTAAGCAGCGAAATAATTCGATGCAACACACAGATGCCATAACTTCCAAACTGCGTTTGTTGTCAAGCTTGCCGATTGACATGATACTGGATACAAATTGAAAATATTAAGATTTTTACCCTGACTGTTCCAACAGCCACATTTGAATTTCAAGCGGCAATTTCACATCGTCTTCAACTTCCATCATTCACTTTTTCCTCTTACGTTCATTCAAAATTGCAAGCGCATTCCTTGCCTGTCCATAATCAATTCAAGTTATCATCAGCACTGCAAGTTGTGTGATGTGGTGTGATTTGAAAACAAGCCAGGCCCTCTTCTTAGCTCCATTTATCCAGCTTATATTTATAAATTTTTTGCGAGTGATGTTCTGTGATGTTAAGTCAAACTTTAACCTTTCTTTGACATTGCAGCTTTCAACTGCGAACTATCGCAAATGTGTTGTGTGAGTTTGAAGCCCGGCTGCAGCGCACAACTTATTATTGAAAATCCACACGGGCGGGAATGGCTGGTTGAGCTCGTCTGTCTGTTCAACACTCACACCACCTCGATTAAAGTTTATCTGAGAGCAGATGGTCTTCGTCCAGCTTGTCAATATTTGATTTCATACCGCCATTAAGCCATTTTGTAATGCAGCAAGCGGCTCATTTAATATATAATCAAAGCAGAACATATAAAACAGCTCATTAGTATTCAGTCAGATAGTAATTCGCGTCTTCTTTGGTCGCAACTTTAGGCCACTCTGGTTCCTGTCCTCCCTGTCTTTGCGGAGTATCATTGATTCCTTCGCAGCGTCAACATTGCCATTTTTTGGAATCTAACATTTGACACCAGTAACCATTTAGTGAAAATTCTTTCTTAATTTCATGTAGTTTCTAAAGCTGCTGCTATTATGTTTCTTGGCATATGAAACATCAGATGGGAAGAACAAGTGTTTTATCATATTACGTTCAAAACATATTACGTTCACCAGGGACAGCGGAGCGTATTTTGGATTGAGGGGGCTAGAAAAGATTTTCTCGACCACGCCCTCTACTTTGGCTATAAATGCGACCAACGCCCTTTTTCATAGCTAGAACTGCCTAAGGAAAGATCTTCATTAGTAGCATATTCAACCACTAAATCACCATAAGAACATCGATAAATAAAATGTACAGTATTGCAATTTTTCATTTGATGGCGAAAAGTTCATGTACCACGGAGCATCTTTTGGATTACGGGCAAGGGCCTGAGAGGAATGCCCCGCTTTAGTCTTGTGTGTCTTAAAATTAAAATTTTTGTAATCTCGCGGAGTTATTACATTTCAAAACATACATAATAAGGAAACATAAAGCCTCTCTAATTTCAGAAATAAAGATTTTCAACATAACAGAACCTAATAATACCAACATTGTTGTCGATAAGTTTGTATTTCGTATCCTACGTTCTACGTTCTCATTTCTATTGCAGGGACCGCGGAGCCGGGGGGGCTGGGGGGGCTTCAGCCCCCCCAATAATTTTCAAGTCGTACTTTTTAATTTTTTAAGAAATTATGTTTATATCAGCAAATATCACCTAGGGTTCATAATTTAAGGTTACTGTAACCCTTCAGACAAAAAATTCTCGATTTTTCGTTTTCGTCATAATCTAATGGTTTAAATATTTGAGTACCGTTTCAACCAACTCACTTCCAGAAATAACCACAATTACTGGGAAATTTGAGCATTTTAAAAGAAGCAATCATATTTCTCAAAAACTGCGGGAATAGACTTCAGAGGATTAAAGTAAACTCACTTGACCTTGCAGCTATATTCACAACATCCCCTGCTGTTATTTTCTTGATATAACGATTGACCAAAACCGCCCTAAAGCTTTATTGCTTGACCTGCGGCTTTATGTTTGCACTTTCAAGCCTAATCGTTTTTCCCGCGCGTTTTGCTTCAATTTGATAAAAGCCTGATTTCTCGAAACAAGATTCCGGGGTACTGGTGGCTACTAAAAAACCTTGGTGTACCTAACGGGCCAATCAAATCGCTTTACACTTGGCATACAGGGTCACAAAGCATATAACTTCCAAACGGTGTCAGTGATTTATGATAGATCCACTGGTCCGACTTTTATAAGGGTTTAAAAGTTAAAAAAGACATTTCAGACATGAACATTAATTTAAAATTGCATTATTTCTAGACAGCACGTTTTATCAAAAATTCGTGACACCGTTTTGCAGTTCAGGACCTTAAGTCTTAGGTAAATAGATAGTTTTGGTCGAACAATGCCCGATGAGGTACACCAAGATTTTTTCGCAAGGGTGGTCGATTTCGCCTAAAATCTGGAATAAATCTTTTGCGTTTTTATTTAATCAACTGGTTATATTTTTATGGTATTCTACGTTTATTTCTGCTTCTAATAACATATACGTTTGTTTGGTATAGTTTAAGGAACGGCCGTGAAAAGTAGAGTTTCTTAATCGCTGTCTGAAGGGTTACAGTAACCTTAAGCACTATCGAAGTTGCAACTATTGTTATCAATAGAAATGAAAGCAAGATAAGAAATTTTGGGAATTTTGATTGAAAGTTGGATCTATTGCCGATACAAACTTATTCTTAAGAAATAATGTTCGCGTTATTAGGTTCTGTTAAGTTTAAAATCTTTATTTCTGAAAGTAGAGAGGCTTTATTCCGTACAGCCAAACTCGCATAAACCGGATCGCTTCTGACCAAGAAAAGCAATCCGACTTGCACGAACTCCGACATATGCGAACTAATTTGAAAAGGAAAATGCGGATGGGACTTTCAAGTCTCTTCAATTGTATATTTCGAGCCCAACAGAACTCGTTTTCTTGCCAAATTTGTTGTCTTATCGTGAAACTAATCTATGACAAAGAAACAACATCGTAATTCAAGGTGTATGCAAAAGAATAAGAAACAAATTAAGAAAATATCAATACTGAAAAGTGGACATTTTCATGTGAAATTAAAGAGAATCAACCACTGGAATCAACGGATATAAAAAGCCCTGTGCGGAAGGGGTCTGGGCACAAAAGGCCCTGGGGACGAGGTTGGGGTCTGGGTATTCCATTATTAGCCTATTGTATGTGATGATTTCGAGTTTCGACACACACGTGGATATTGTTTAGCCAGGGGAACAATAGCGTGTGTGTAGGAGTTTTCTTGGTCCTATTTACAGATGACCTCCACGGGACCTCCACTTGGCTCCGTTAAAAACTGTGGCCTTCTTGACCTAAAATTTTGATTTGAGAATGATAGGAAGAGAAGAGTACATGAATACCAGCTTTCAAAAAGACATAAGTTTTATTTATTTATGTCAAATTTTAGCAAGACGAAAATAATCTCGTAAGACCACTCAGATCAGTGCCTCAGACCGATACTGCGAAGGCGCAGCTATGACGTTTTCAATCAGCCCCTTCGAGACCTCGAGTTGGGATTGAGGCTAACCGGCCTAATGATAATTCAGCATTTTGATTCATTTTGAGCATAAACAAACCGCAAACACAGCAACTATTGAAGAGCTGATGAACACTATACAGTAAAGTAGCATCGAGACAGCAAGGCAGTTTTAAAAGATAAAGAAATGGAGTCACAGACAAACCTTGAAAGAGATGAGAAGAAGAAAGAGCCTTTCTTCGTCTGGAACCCGAATATGACCGTGATCATTTATTCAACTGCAATCGTTATTTTAGCTGCGAGCATTATTCTCCCATTTTGGTTCAAGTATGATCCAATTTTGCAAATGATTCATGACATCCAAGGTTTAAAACATAAAGGAGACATACCTTTGTTTACGAAAGAAGAACTCGCAAAATATGGTGCAAAAGTTTCAGAAGGGAAAATCTATCTGGCAATTTTAGGGAGAGTTTTCGATGTTAGTGCAGGGAAACAGCATTATGGGAAAGATGGATCTTATTCTTTTTTTACAGGTACAAACAAGTGCAGTAATATTTTTGATGCTTACAATTATACAATACAGGCCATCCAAAGAAAGTCTCACCTTTTTTATTAACATGACAAGAATTCTCAAGAATCTACAAGAATTCTTCGCATTCTTATAAGAATTTTTCAGCGGTATCAAAAACTGTAAAATTTTCAAACAAGAATTCTTAAGAAATAAAACATTTTTTCAAGAATTCTTGAGATTTCTTACAAGGAAAATAGTGTTAATGTGCACAAGGCCTGTGCTGTATCTGCTAAAAAATGTCCTACCACCAACCAGGGTGCCCAAAAGAGTATCCACTTACAACAGACTGTCCTTACAACAGACTGCCTCAAATCATACACAATTCAACTCAATTCAACTCAATTCAGAGATTGATGATTTAATTTTTATTCAAAAT
Source organism: Aurelia aurita (assembly GCA_004194415.1). Classification (NCBI taxonomy): domain Eukaryota; kingdom Metazoa; phylum Cnidaria; class Scyphozoa; order Semaeostomeae; family Ulmaridae; genus Aurelia; species Aurelia aurita. The sequence continues at coordinate 211,689 of REGM01000284.1, read as the reverse complement.
CCCAAATTGTAATGCAATTTTTTGGTGAGCTTCTTTCCCAGTCATGAGCGATTTCTCATACCTTCCCAGTCATGAGCGATTTCTCATACTTTCCCAGTCATGAGCGATTTCTCATACTTTCCCAGTCATGAGCGATTTCTCAAATTAATTTGTTTTGTAAACAGCTTAAATCGGTTGCAAAAAAACAATCAAATTTTGCAAAGACTTAAACTTGAAAGGAAAAATGAAAATATGTATTACTTTTATCAAAACAAACACTTGTATTGATTAAAGTAATGCTAAATTTGTCCAAGTACAGTTCAAGATTTTAACTAAAGATTAAATCATCAAGATCAGCCTAGCGTACAATGTATCATGGTCTGTCATAAGTGGGCACTTTTTGGCATACCTGGTGGTCCAGACAGCTGACCAGGGGTGTCACCAGCCTTGAAAAGGTGGGGTGGGCTTATTAAGGAATTATTTTCTGAGAGGTATACCCAGCCTTTTTTACACCATTTTGGCTTATGAATAAATACCACCCTGAGAAAAACTGGAGTGGACATGTCCACCCCTGGCGACGCCCTGGCTGCTAACTAAACTTTGCAAAGTGTGCTCAGAAGATTTTTAACCAAATGATAACTGCATACAGGTGTGAGCTTTCAAGGGGATGACTGCACTTTAGCGGACTAGATTTATGTCATCTCTCAGGAACGAATTTGACCAAATACCCTACTAACCCTAACTAGACCCTACCTTACCCTACCTTACCCTAACTAAACCCTAACTCGAACCCTAACTAACCCTAACTAAAACCCCTTTTGCAAAACCTAACCCTTACCCCATGACACATAACTTGCCGATATTGAAAGCTGATCCGCTAAAGCGCAGACTAGCCAGACTTTCAAAAGTAATTGGTAAAGAGAATTTGTAATATGAAATGCAGTTTGACCAAACAGGAGTTGATCATTTGAAAGATGGTGCTTCTTGATTCAATAGATTGACACCATGCAAAATCTTTCATCTCCTCTCAGCCTACGTCATCAAGGCTGGCTGTCAACTTGCAAACTAGCTTAACATCCAATGGACAAACAATTTCAAATATGATCTATACCTCTCTTCCTCTCAGCCGGACAACATAATGCATCAAAAAATAAAGATGTTCTTCTTCATTAGAAAACGATGCAATATACTGAGGAAAATGTTAAATGTTTACTTTCGCTCCTGTCCTTCAAAGTAGATCTTTATAAGATTTTTCTAAAGCCACAAAGTTTTTATTTGAAGCATGATTTGAGGTACCATTATTGATTCTTAATCATTGATAATTTTTTGTATTTTCAGGTGTGGATGGATCAAAAGCATTTGTCTCAGGGGACTTTAACAAAGCTGGTCTAATTGATGATTTAGAGGGGATAAAAGATGAAGATTGTCTCGCTCTGTCTGAATGGGCTAAATTCTATGATGATGAGTACAAATATGTTGGCAATGTTATTGGAAACTTTTATGACAATGTTGGTGGTGAGACTAAAGCACTTAAAGATTTCCAGGAGAAGGTCAAGAAAGCTCAACATTCCAAGGAAAAAGATAAAGAAGTCAAAATTCGTTTTCCAGACTGCAATTCTAAGTGGTCCAAGGAAGAGGGCACGGAACTCTGGTGCTCAAATGAAAGGTATTAAAGCTAACTATTTATAAGTACAGCTTTAAATTATATGTACGTGTTCATTGTGAGTACTGTAATCAGTATCGCTCCGACAGTTACAATTCTTGCCAAAACAACTTAAAAACACTTCCTTTTGCTGCTTTTTCATGTGACTAACCATCTACTGTAAATTACACCGCAGGAAACGTCACTTCACTCTTTTTTCGGTGTGGAAAACAGATGACCACGTGTCTTGTCCCGCTATGAATGGCACATGTAAATGGGTGTAAATAGTATTCATTCTTCTTTAGAATTACGCTTTGTTGTCCCATAAAAAAGAAATCAAATTCAAGGATATTATGGCAAAGATGTCGTTGGTGGTTGAGTAATATTCACTGCAATTTAATGTTTTGCGCCCGCCCCAATATAACTCTTTTTCTCGTAAAATGTTGTTTTTTGTGTCGAGAAAAATATCTGTTGTAATTTTTAGAAACTACATCATAATT
>REGM01000284.1:189513-208646 GCA_004194415.1 Aurelia aurita | reverse complement strand
CTGATTCCATCGTAGATTTACTATAGTATAAAACGCTCATACCAGTTGAGTTAAAAAACAGCTTGCACCTTCAAAATTTGATTATGTTACAGATGAAAATTTCTTGATGTGCATGAAATTTTATTGCGTTGCATGCTACCAACCTGGGACCTAGGTTTCTTATAAAAAAATACTTGTAATAGCGGTGACTTTGACGATTATAGTAAGAATAATCCAATCTTATGTTTTTTAAACATTAATTTAATTTACACAGTGGCGTAGAAAACAGTAATGAAAGTTTGATAATATAAGAAGAATGCTTCTAGTAAACCATCAAATTTTTCACAGCGCTAAAACTAATCGCAATTTTCATAGGATAAAACATGTTTCTGTTTTCCTAACGGGATTTCCTAGCCGTTTTGTGAAACTGTAATTATTTTAGTGCAGATTTATCATGACAGCATAGCAGCTTAATTTCTGTAGTTACATTCCACAACAACAACCCACCGGCAGTGAAAATTGTTGCTTCGCGAAGGGGCAATTCTATTTGTAGACTGATTAGCTAGGTCCCTTGTATCCCTGTGGTAAACCTTACCCAACAGGGACTCATAATAAAACAGTGAAAGAGATGACCTTGCTTAGGCCCATTCTCAGCTATCACCTCGCAACGAAATGCAACAAAAAACCCACTCAGCACACAGTTAGTGACGGAAGGTTAGCACACGTAAGTAGTGTAAAATTCACACTATCGATTGAAGCTTGAATCCCAATGGAATTCGATATCATTGAAGTCAAAGAGCGCATGAAAACAGAGGACTCAAATAATAAGTCTACTCTATTGGTAATTCTTTCGTATTTCATTCCGTGGTCATGCAAAATTTTTCGTGGCAACAGAAACACGAGAACCAGCCCGACAGAGAAATCTACTTTGTTCATATAACATAGAGATTTAAGTTGAAGGTGAAAATTTCGTTTGAGGTTAACTCAGAGGCTGGTTTGAGAGCCAATAAAGTAGCAGTCATTCCCCTTCATTTCTTCGCCGTTTTATTTTATTCAGATCTTCGAACGAAGAATATTCCTTTGATTCAAACCTAGCCTGTTTCCTTAGACTCCAAAAAATTTGTTGTCTAACTATCCTGCTCCAAAAAACTAGCACCTTTGAAATCTGCACTGATCTTATTTTTCGCCAGCATCATTTCACAGTTTAGTGTAGCCTATTTCTTTAGCTGAACGGTGATGTAATCTTTTTAACTGTTGCATTTCCAGTCAGAAGGTTGCTAGCTATCTCGTAAAACTCCAAATAGGGTTTTTAAGTGATCAACCTTGATGCATTTTGCTTGCAGCACAACCGACCAGGCCTAAGTATCTCAGAGACTTATAGCTTATTTTATTCATTATTTATTGTTAATTATTGCCATCTTTTTTTCTTTCATTTTATATGATTTTATAATGAAACTTGAAGATATTTAAATTCCTGTTGTTCTTTTGACTCGACTCTTTATCAGTAACCACATATCCCAATCTTTCCTCCGGCGTTCTATAGTTTGGAGAAGTAAAGACACCAAATCTAGATTAGCTGATAAAGCACCTATGAAATGGACCAATCAAACTGCGTGAAAACTACAACAGTAGCAAATTTAGGCTCTTTTTTATTTTTAACAAGCTCATACTCGACTCATACATCTCAAGATCTCGAACAACTACGATTTTCATTAATATTTTGATCCAAAATTTTTTGAATAACTTTCAGAAACACACAGCTTATGAAGGTCTAATGTCTTATGATTGTCTGTCGGTTTTCTGGTTCATGATTCAGTAAATTGATGACGTCACGATCACAAAACTAGCTAAAATATGAAAAGTGCTGTAATTTTGAAATTAATCCAGATATCGAAAATCCCCACGGTGGAATTACAGTGACGTGAAATAACCATTTACGAAGCAATTTTGAAAGATTCGACGGCTATGCTGTGCATACACGATTTCCAGACCTTGAATTCGCTAGACACTGCGGAGGAGAGCTACTATATGTAGTATTTAGACAAGTTATCCCAGTTCTATGAGTTCTCCTTTCTTATTTTCATTGACGTCGTTAACGATTAATTTAAATTTAAAGGTTATGAATTGTTGGCGGCATAATAAGACATAGAATCTTTTGAAAGTAGCACCTGCAATTTTGTGATCTGAAAATCAGTTGCTCTTGAACCACTGGTTGATCACTGGTTTNCTGCGGAGGAGAGCTACTATATGTAGTATTTAGACAAGTTATCCCAGTTCTATGAGTTCTCCTTTCTTATTTTCATTGACGTCGTTAACGATTAATTTAAATTTAAAGGTTATGAATTGTTGGCGGCATAATAAGACATAGAATCTTTTGAAAGTAGCACCTGCAATTTTGTGATCTGAAAATCAGTTGCTCTTGAACCACTGGTTGATCACTGGTTATCCCGTTACCCGTTGGAGAAGCATGCTGCGGGTGGTATTCTACGGACTATTGTCTGATACAAAACATGTTTTATAAACTGCGGATCTCGGGAACGAGACCCTTGGGGATTCATAAGTGGTAAAAATAATAACAATAATAATAATAAATGTTGGTAAAGGGGCTGGGAGGCCAAGGCCTATAAAACCCTGATTTTCTATGGCTACTAATCTAATTTAATTTTAATTCGATTTCTGAATCCCCGTGTAGGCTGTCAAAAAGTTTTTCGAAAGTTATCACATCCTTTGCTTCGACGAATTTTTTATCCTTTGTTACCTGGCAAGCAGTTCCACTCCTTTATGATGCGCTGGGAATAAAAGTTCTTTCTCAGGTCCAATCTGCATTTATTCAAAACTATCTTAAATCTATGACCTCTTGTCGTTTTGTCGTTTAGCTTTCTTTGAGGAACTTTGAGGGGTCAGCGTTAACTCGAAATAGTTAAAATTGTGATTTTGTTTCTTTAAGTTTTATAATAATAAGATTTAAAATACATATAACAATACAATACAAAATCAATCTAAACTGTTGGGGCGAGAGGCAAACCGAGGCAACAAACAACCTAAGTTATCGAGTTGCCTCTCACGTCACAACACTAATTTACATACACATTTTCACGCGAAAAGAAATTAACCATACAAAAAATTTAATTCAGGTCAGATGGACAGGGGATATACTCCAGCGACCCGACAACCCGCCAAACACCAGGCAGACTGCCAGCAGACCGCTGGAGCACATACCCCGTCTAAAGGTAAAATAACTATTTTTGGAGAATGAGCTTCCTCGTCTAAACCGATTTGTAATTTTGATGCACCTGACGGTTTCATTCCAAAATCATTTTATTGGCTATTGTGTTGTAGGTTTTGCTACCAAAAAGCATTAAATCACATAAATTGTGATTCAAAAGACTCTTATAAAACGACTTCAAGCGTCCACACCTCGATATGCATCACTCTCCCAAAAAGTATTTGAGATTTTATGAGAACAAAAGGATTTATACAGGATTTTAGGGGATTCACGGCAAAACACAACTATTCTGTTGAACAAAAAGAAACGAAACTATTCTGTGCGAGAAGAAACTTTTAGAATTGTTTATGTGTAATGTGTTGCATTCCCTTGTGATCCTGAGGTACTCTGTCCTGACTCCTGCACCATTCCATCTGAGAATGGTTCGAGCTTTCATTGCTCTTCAAGAAAATGTGGGAGTCCAATGTTCCATGTTTTATGATACGAAAGGAGGAAAAGATTGTGACAGGATCTTAGCAAATTAGGGCTTGAACTCAATAGCCTAACAGCATTTCCAAGTGGATAATATTGGTTTTGAACAGTCACACAAAGCATATTGGTAATCAGCAGACCTGAGAGATATAAATCAAAAACTATGATAGCAGGCTTTGTTTTATTGTGGATTTAAACATCCCGTATTGTGTGGCTAGCTAACGGACTTATTGTCTGCCAGATTGGAATTTAATATAAGTTATTTGAGACGATTGTAAGACGATTAGAGAATGAAAGAAATGTTAAATTGACGTCAGACAATAGCATGAGATCGCCTTCCTGGCACAGGCTAAAGATCGCGACCGTCGACCACAAAGAGAACGTCACTTGAGGTGGTGATATCAGCGAGCAAAGGTGCAAAACAGGATGAAGATTGTGACGAATAGAGCACCCAAAGGGGTCTACATATAACCCTTATCATAATCTCTGGTTTACCTAAAGAATTACAAGCTAAAAGCGTTGCACTAGAAGAACAGTTGGCTGGTTTTATAGCGCTGGTAAGAAAATTTTTCTTTGGCCTATTCTCGTTTTATACAGGTCTATNCTTGAGGTGGTGATATCAGCGAGCAAAGGTGCAAAACAGGATGAAGATTGTGACGAATAGAGCACCCAAAGGGGTCTACATATAACCCTTATCATAATCTCTGGTTTACCTAAAGAATTACAAGCTAAAAGCGTTGCACTAGAAGAACAGTTGGCTGGTTTTATAGCGCTGGTAAGAAAATTTTTCTTTGGCCTATTCTCGTTTTATACAGGTCTATAAATTCCTCCAGGATGTAGCCTTGGATTGGAAAGATTTAGCAGCTTATCGTATTGTTTGCGTAGATATCCAATCGCTATTGTGTGCCTTAAAGTTTGACGTAATAGGGCAAAGTTTGATGACAGCCTGCGATATCAGGATATGGTCTGTATTTTGTCTTTATCAAAGAAATAGGTTAAACAGAAAGAACAAATAATGGAATTATTGCTGCAAATTCTAATCTAGTGAACTCTTTCACCTTGAATCTGAGTGCCTATTTTAGAACGATCTTCGGTGCAGAAATCTTGGTAGAATACGATTTCTTGTTGAAAAGTACTACAGTAGAGCACTTAGATGCTAGCCATGCTAGGACAGGACCCACTTTCGGTCCATATTTTGATTGGCTTCTGAATGAATGGGCTGTAATCCTAGATTGGAGAAAACTTCGAACGAGAAGGGGCTCTCTGCTATAGGAAGTGCTTTGGTTTTTCGAGAGTGTTTTCAGTAAATCCAGTCATTGTTTATGGCTTGTGTGGGGTTCAAAGTTAAGAAAAACTAATTACCAACAAAATTGTTTTCTACCCAATTTTCGTATAAATTTTCTTTCTCTAGAAAACCTTTTGTTTTGTGCTGCAGATTCGTTATACCCATCGACTTCCTCTTCGCCCTCACTAACCACAAACAATGACAGGACCCAAAATCATTGCCAATTGGGCAATCTTCCGAGTGTATTTAGGCCAAAAAATATTGTTTTCTGCAATAACTAGGCTGGTCAACATTTTAGGCCATAAAATTATTTATCAGATGTTCACTGGTCACCATTGATTTGGGCAAGCAATTAACAATGAAAAACAGTCAACAAGCGTGCGATGTATTCTGTGTGGTTTTGGTATCCTGCAGATGCCCTGCAAAACAAAACATCGCCAAAGAAGTTCATTGAAAACGTTATCCCAACAACTGACGTGGCTTTTTTAGCTGAATACTGAAGAAACCGGTCTCAATAAGACGCACACCCACCGGTCTGTCAGGTTGTCCTGACGCCAAACGACGGGAATATCGAAACTAAGTCATCACTAATATGAAATGCACAGTTCCATCCCCCCAAATCCCCTCCAAATCACGAGAAAACTGCGAGAAAACCGCAAGAAAACTGAAGGAAAAGTGCGAGAAAAACTGTCTGCAGATTCAATTTTTAGGCCACGAAAGTAGGACGACAAAGATGATGTTTACAGAGCTGTGGGACTGGAGACAATGACTGCCATGGGGAGTCGAAGGGCATTACCAGTAAGGTATGAACAGTTTCTTGTAGAAAATAAGCACGGATACATGCTGGTAAATTGGGCCTAAATTTTACACTTGCTGCAAGGTCTGTATGTTATGTTGTGGGGATTGCATGAAGAGGATAATCAGATAACCCCCAACTCTGAATATGCACCGACTTCTTCTTTGGCGTAGAAACTTGAAAACGACACAACGCCACATATGCTTCTGGCAGCACTTACTTAATTATATTAACAGCTATATAGCAATGTTGTATTTATTAGTTCATTGAGAGACCTTCAGTTAGAGTTACGTGGCTTGGAAAAGTGTAAAACTCATTGCCTACTGTAGTTAGTAGAATGAAAAAAATTACGGCCAAGCGATCGTTGGTCGTTGATCATTTCATAAAAACAACGGGAAAACTGTAATAGTTTCTATAAAAGATTTATAATTTCAAGCAGTTTTTCTGCTGGAAGCTTTTCTTGCTTGTGCAACTTAGGGGAAACTGTAATAAAACCAATGTTGTTGTCGACACCCCAAGGCTGCGGAGAAATGACCTACTAATAAAGAATCTCAAACGTTTTTGAGAGGCCCTTATTTCCGAAGTAACACATCTTTACTGAATGTAAAGAGCATGGTCACAAAGAATTTCCCGGGCAATGCCTAGACTGATTACCTAAGTTCCTTGTTTCCCTGTGGTCAACCGCAGGGATACAAGGTTTACCGCAGGGATACAAGGGACTTAGGTAATCAGTCTAGGCTATGCCCCCGGAACCCCTGTTGTTTTTTGTATCACTCGCACACACGGGCCCANCCGGCACCCCTGTTGTTTTTTGTACCCGTCACACACACGGGCCCATTTTCCCAACTTCATCCACGGCAGGGCCTTAAAGGCTCTTGGGCAACCGGCATGCATTGTGATCGTTTGTTTTGCTATTCGTTGATTTTCATGCAGCATGAAATTAGGCCACCTTTACAAATAGGGCTGCAATGCATGCTGGTTGCCCAAGATCCTTTAACAAAACTCTCAGCAGCCCTGCCAAAATCAGATTTGGAGTAGATCTGGAATGATTTAACATTGATTTAGTTACGTTATCTTATCATAGACAGGGCACCGTTTCCTGTGAGTAAACCGCTCAGAAAAGCCATAAAGACGTAATAGGGTGCCCAAGAATCGTTGGCTGTGATAGATCAGATGAGAAACGAGCATCTTGCTTTTTCCACCCACAGAACAATCGTGACCTAGAAAGAGGCTGTCAATCTCTGCCTCGAGGTTAAATATCTGCTGGGCTGCTCGGCATGAAGTGCTTTGGTAGTGAGAGGTCTTATCTGATTGGACAGCGAGTTTAACCTAGAAGTACAGGAGATTTTTAGGAGCATTGTGCTTTGGACTTCTGTCAGCAAAATGAATACAGTTACAGAGAAAGATTTGTATATGCATGTTTGAGGTAAACTGGTTGGGCTTGTAGACAGTCAATTAACCGCCTTAGCTTCAACCGTTAGTTAACCGCCGTAGACCTAAGGTTTGAATCGATGGGACACAGTATTAGCAGCCACTTGGGGGTCGAGAACGGGCATGTTTTGGTGATGGTAAGTTTAAGAGGGATACATGTTTTCTTTTGTAAGAAACTCTTTATAAGAAACTCAACTCTCCGATCATCAAAAACTAAGAAACTCGAGTACTGGAAAAATATTACTGAAGAAACTTGCAGTACTGGGTGGGCCTATTTCATAGTTTCTTTTTAAAATGAATGTATACTGTGAGTTAACGAGCATGGTTTGGTTAAAGGCAGATATTGAGTCTACTGACTCGGAGTCTCCGTCCCTAAAAGCCCCCTACAGGCCATAGGCGTAGGAGGCAAGGGACTGGGGGCTGCAGCCCCCTAATCAGGAAAATTTATTGCATTTCAGACTCCGTTCGGGCAGTTTCAATTCACTGAAGCCATCATGTTCAGGTAAAATCCATAATAAAGCCCCCTAAACGTTTAGCATCCCCTACGCTCATGCTACAGTCCCCCCTACAGGGATAGCTGATTCTACATTTATATCCATTCTTAACAGTCTAAATATTCATGTTACTTGCTGTTTTTTCGCCCACAACTTTTACTGTTATATTCTTCAAAGTTTCACCTGTTGTTAAAATCCCTTAAACGGCCTGTTAAGTTCTCTGTGTTATATTAGCCGACTTCATTAGAAAAAAACAACTTTTTACATTCAGCTAGAGTTTAGTAAATTCTCTTTTATATTTAGCAAGAGTACTATTTAGTTTGTGAACTCTCAAATTAATATTTCTTCGCATAGCTTTTAAGTGATGATAATAATTTTTGTTTCTTTCATAACAGGTTATTCTTGAAGGCGCTCCAAACGCACGACACTTAACAAAATGGTTTACGTGTACATCAAAGGACTGCTCGCCGTTGTTATAGTATTCGCCGCACTACATACATTCCGCTTCATGTTTTCAACGTCGTATTATCTATCCGCGCGGACATCATTGGAAGCGTTTCGTGCGGGAACCTGGACGTGCGAACTTGACAAACGGTTGGTTGTTCATCTTAGACAAGAGATTCGAACAAAGGAGAAATTATTGAAATATCGCGAGAAGGTGATAAATACGTTGCGGAAGAAGCTTTCAATGTTAAATATCACGCAAACGGATAATGCGGTGTCTGCGGCAGCCGTTAACGTGAGTATAACGAAGAAGAAGCGGTCGCTTGAAAAGAGCGTTGACGAACTACATAAAAAGGGTGCGGTTTTGCAGAAAGAAGCAAGTGAAGATTTGGAGCAGGCGAAGAAAACGAAAAGCGAACCAACTCCATTTCCGGAGAATCTCGATAAAATCGCAAGCACAGGGCAACGGCCTTGTTGCATGGCGTTAAAACGAATGTCAGATATTTTACGGCAATATATGGACATTACGCGGGATTTGAAACATCAAGTTTCGATTTACGAGCAGACTAATATTACCGAAAAATTAATACGATATGGTGAAGTTGTCAAGAAACAAACGATAGCAAAAAATTGTTCGACATATTTTTTACCAAAGAGAGTTGAAAAACAGAAGGATGAAATCTATATGATTAGTGATATGCGTGCTGTATACGAGGCTCAACCGCTTTACATGAAACCGAAGCAAAATATTGGAAATTTTGGAGCAAAACATCGCAACGCTGATTTGAAGGCCGCTTTGAGCTGGGGGTTGAAAGAATTTAATAAAAAGACGAAAGAAAACGGGGAGAAATCAAAAGTTATGGACGTAATTTTTAAGTCAGACCCTATGAAAGGAAATCAATATATATTTACAATCAAAACTAAAAAAGGAAAGACGTTTAATATTCCTGTATTACGACCGCTTGGTCCGTATATCTTAGATGGCAAAATAATTGACCAGAACGCGAAAACGCATGAGTTGATTAATATCATATTACCGATATCAGGACGAGGAGAGTCGCTTGGCAAATTCATCCAAATGTTTCAGGAAATCTGCGTTGAACATGGAGAAAACGTCTTTTTAACAGTTGTTATTTATGGGAACACAACAAGCAGCGTTAAATTAAAAGAAAGGATAGTTCAGTTCAGTAAAACTACGAAATTTGCAGGTATCGATATTCTGAGGAAAGATTTACCATTTTCACGCGGTCGTACGTTAGACGACGGCGTAAAACGCTGGAACGGCAACAAAAATGTACTAATGTTCTTTTGCGATGTCGATGTTTCGTTTGATCGTAATTTTCTTCGCCGATGTCGTATCAATACGCAACCGAACAAGCAAGTGTATTACCCAATAATATTTTCGCAGTACAATCCGTATATTTCGAGGAAAAATGAAACTAATAGGTACAGTGTAGAGATAGACGAAGAATCAGGAACATGGAGGCCATTAGGATTTGGCATGACTTGCATGTACCGAAGTGATTATCTCAAAGTTGGAGGATTTAATTTGAAAATCAAGGGATGGGGTGGAGAAGATAATGATCTTTTTAGCAGGTTCGCTAAATTTTGATTTCAATTTATTTATTCCTTTGGCATGAAAAGTATCTGTTTTTCAAGGTGCAGTTCGATACCTTTAGATATTACATTTGTGACTTGACTAATCGGCAGTAACCACCTGTTGCTTTGCTACTTTGGTTTGTATATGAATTAAGACACTACTGCCAAGTCTATTTTTGATCAAGTTTTTATGTTTTTTTCTTCATTAATTCCGATCAGAGATGAAGAAATGTAATACAACCTTTTCCATGTGAGCATTGCACATTAGACGTATGATATGCAACATGGAAACAGTTTTTGCAGCCATGAACAAGTGGTCATAGTCTCCCCGCAGTGAATTTGATCAGGCTGAAGCTATGCCCAGTTTTGAAATAGGCGATCAAACGATCAACATCTAAATATTGTATACTTAAGGTTATATATAGATATCTATATATATATATTTTTTGATTTAGGCTTTTTTTGACAGGCCAATTTGTAAAACAGTTAGTTATAACTGAAATTTGTAACCTGTATAAATATTGTAAAATGAAATGAAAACTATTTTGTGAGATTGGCGGTTATAAAGTTAAGACATGAGCACATGATTTTTAGTTATAAATTAAAGGACGTCTGAATAAACTGCACGTTTTTCTTAACACTCCTTTTTAAGAGAGGAGTACAAACTTGAATCTGTCGTTTACTTGCCGTTGCTGGTGTGCAAACAGTCCGTCATATAAACCTTTTATCGTACCAGTTGGACCTCCTTTGGTCAATGGCCCCTAAGTAGCGGCTGATTTGACATAGAAGCGATTACATTTAAAAGGGACTGAGTGATCGAAATCACCCTCTTGATCAAAGTCACCCCGTTTGACGGTAAATCTCTGCACTTTTTCATATCAAATTGTTTATCACCAGGTTCATGAAGACTCCATTGAAGATCATTCGAGCACCAGACCCAGGATTATTCCATATGTGGCATCCAAAGAATTGCGACAAATCGCTGAGTAAAACAAAATACAATCACTGCCTTGGTGCAAAAGCAAGGTACGAGGGCTCACAGAGGCAACTGGGACTTCTTTTGTTCAATGAACCTGAGAGGTAGCACAATAGGACGTGAAAGGAATAAATGTGTCATCTGAAGGAGCCGCTCTGAACAGTCCCGAATGTTTAAAGGCTTTTGGGCAACCGGCATGCATTGTGATCGTTTGTTTTGTTTTTCGTTGATTTTCATGCAGCATAGAATTAGGCCACCTTTACAAATAGGGCTGCAATGCATGCCGGTTGCCCAAGAGCCTTTAAAAGAACAACACACTCGTAAATACGAGCAAAGAAAGACTTTATGGGTGGAATGAGCGTGAGAGGCAGCGTTCCTCTCCCAGAGAAAGATTTCAGAGAAAACAACATTTCTTGCCGAGGAGCCTCACTGATTGTAGACTTCCCCAAGTCTATTTCCTGAAGTCCGTCTGGCCGATCCCTTCCCCACAGTTCCTGGATCCGCAATTCCCGCATTCCGTAAAGAAACTACGGAAGGTTGGATTTGCGGATCCAGGAACTAAGGAAAAGGGATCGGTCAGACGAACTTCATGAAATAGACTGGGGGCAAGTCTACGCACATCGTTGAATGAACAAGGAAGGACTGTGTAGCGGAGACAAGCTTGAGAATTGTCTGTCAACTTGACATGAAAAGTAGCAACCCTCTATCTAGAAGTAGAGTGAGAAGAACGCTATATACTTAGTCCAAACGCATGACAAACATTACAGAATCCAGGGGGGGTACATCAAATTGACGGCATTTGTCGTTGTCGATATGGGGAAAAATTTGTATATATTGGGAGATATCATAGGGTCTACTGGGGTAAGATGGGTAAGCTTGGGGTAAAATGGGCAAGGCAAAAAATGTGAATGAACTCTGGAAAAATCTTCATATACAGATTTTCTCCAGCTACATCTGTTGGTAATACCCTCCTTGGAATATTGAATGTTGATTGAACAGTTCACGATCTACCGTTTTTCGGCAATCAATATTACCCATTTTACCCCTGCAGACTCTATGATCTTAGCTAGCTAACCCTGGGTACCAGAGCCTAGAGCCTTAAAAAATACGAAAATAAAGAAAAATAAAGAAAAATAAGAGGGAGGGAGGGAGAAGAGGAAGACCTCTTCTTCCTTTCCTTTTCTCTCCCTTTCGTTCCAGTTTACTACGAGGCTCTGGCACCCAGGGTATAGCTAGCTCAACTAGTTCTAGAATCTTAGATTTTTAACAAATTTTATTGCTCTTTGCAACAATTTTTCTAGCTTACACAAATGCTTATAAAGCTGATACTCTTATACACAAATAGAAATATGTAGAAATATAGATGCGTAGAATTTTCACAATAGTTTTGTTATTGACTTATGCAGCATAGGGCTAAAATCTTTCAAATCTTTAAAAAGGTGGCTGTAAAATTCTATTAGATTTTTCTTTGAATTAAATGGCTTGAAAGGAACTTAGGGTACTTTGCTGTAAATCTGCCATGGACATTTTTTGATATCTTGATTATTTTCAAAATGGCGGTGTTTATATTTTTGTTGAAAGAATTCATGGAAAATTTTGAAAAAATTTAAATCCTCGTAAATCCTAAATCAATAGAGGAAAAATGATACAATCTTCAAGAAAACCATAGTTTACGAAGATCTACAATATGGTGGCAAGCAAAATCTGTCGCTCTTCTGGTTTAGGATTTAGAAATTTTATGACGTCACAGCCTCAAATATGATAAATGCCGCCATTTTGGAACTAATCAAGATATCAAAACATTTCCACTGTAGATTTACAGGAAAGTACCCAAAGTTCCTTTCAAGCCATTTAATTAAAAGAAAACTGTAAAGCAATTTTACACCCACCTTTTTAAAGATTTGAGCCCAATACTGACTTATTTATGTTATTTGAAATTTCACAGTATATTATATAAATTTTCTGTTTTGAAACAGTTCTGTTGACTAAATATATTGTTGACTATTTTGTTTGCATCCATACAAACACATGCCTGTGTATTTCCTCTGTTTTAAAATCGACTCTCGATTCATCCAAATACTTATACCGTATCGTCTCATGTTTTATTAGAAGTAAAACATTTGCCAATAAGTCTTGAAATCAAACCAATTAATTCATCTCAATTTATTAATTTTTTCAATTCATCTCCTATAACACCAAAATTATCAAGGCTGTCTGGTAAGTAAAATACTGACCAACCTTTTCTGTAGGCCTAAAGAAAGCTTGAAAGACCATCTAACATTCCGATTGCTTTTCGACAACTACCGGGTGACCCCAAAAAAGTGAACCGAGAAAATCTGTTACACAAAATAAAGTAATCAACCGAAATCGGTGATTCAAACGTTGTTTGGTAGCTAAATGGCCAGGCTACATCGCTATAATGTTTTGCTATTTTCATCGAGATGGCGCACTGGCCAAAATATGGATTTAGTGAATACAGGCGGTTCTAAAACCGGTCGAAATTCATCAAAAACAGGGGAGCAA
This sequence comes from Aurelia aurita, assembly GCA_004194415.1. NCBI lineage: Eukaryota > Metazoa > Cnidaria > Scyphozoa > Semaeostomeae > Ulmaridae > Aurelia > Aurelia aurita. The sequence continues at coordinate 195,422 of REGM01000284.1, read as the reverse complement.
TTTCGATCAGCTGCAGTGCAACGACACAATGAGCATATCATCCTGGGAATATGCAACTCGGATTGGATGCACCCAACGAATCGCCTTGTGGTATTAGATTTTCTTTACTTCCGAAATAGAACATTTGTTTTCGTTATTGAGAATTGTTTGCATGCAATGGGAATTTCAATCTGCCATGCCTATTCCCAAGCTAATGCGAAACGTATTCGTTATTGTCTCGAACAGATCAAATCGATCCAATGTTTTTGACGACTTTCGAAGGGTTTTAGATCTGCCTGTTTTTACTAAAGCCTGGTTCACATTAGGTCGTTGCAGTCGCTGGGGTCGTTGAGACGAACGACCTAAAGACCCAAAAGACTGAATGTGAACAACAAAATCTCAGTCATTGGTGTCCTCAGGGTCATTGGGGAGTTTATTTTCGCCGTTCACATTCAGTTTTTGGGTTTTTTGGGACGTTTGATCCAGCAACCCCGGGGGGGCCACTATGTATATTTTGGGTACTGGGGACGTGCCATCGGGAAGGGTATCGATTTTCACGATTTTGGTATAAGGAACGGTATCGATTTTCGTGATTTTGGTATAAAGTACAAATAAAGATGCCATTTTTTTTAAATTTGGTATAACGTCGGGTATACTTTATCGAAAATTTGGTATAAGGAACTGGTATGTTTTTGGAGCTTCGATGGCACGTCCCCAACCAAAATCTGGTAAAGTGCCCCCCCCCCCGGGACAGCGACCTCAACGACTCCAGCGACTTCAACGACCTAGTGTGAACCAGGCTTTAATCCTTATTTTCACCAATTTTCCATGTCGACAAAAATAGCAAAAAATAGTAGGGATGAATCCAAGCCATTCAACTACCAAACAACGTTTGAATCACGGTTCACTTTTTTTTGCTCATCCGGTACATATGGACAAAGATACCTAAACTTGATCTTAAAATCTAAGTTAGGCTTTCGTTGATAGATTAAAGCAAGAATTTTTTAGATTTATTGGATTCATTTTTATAATGAAAGACATAGAATGGGTAGCTAGATTAATAATGTCAGAAATATATTTTAACACAAACCTATCACAAGATAAAGAGTTCAGTTCCTCCGAATATTTCCTATTCTATCATGGCAACTTTGAATTTTGAATCAAAGAAATCTCTGATGGAACATCATCAAACTCATAATACTTATGGTCAATCTTATCCTCAAAAACTCGAACAATTCTCATTCCAGATTTTTCATTTCCCATCTGTAAACCAACTGCACTTGTAACTGTCATTTCAAAATCACCATCCATTCCACCTGAATTGATATGGTAATGCCCAGCAAATGCATGTTTGATGCCTGCATCTTTAAACTTTTGCAACAACTCTTTTCGCTTCTTTGGTTCAATGTTGAAATAATCCTCTTCCTCGTCTGGGGAATTATAGAACCATGGAATATGTTGAAACATGATGCCGTGTTTGTATTTGTTTGTCTTGTTTACTTCGAGTTGTTTATCTAACCATCTCTCGTGCTCTGCAAGACGTTCTTGAGCCTTGCTGGAGTCTTTGTAAAGTTGGTTATTCACGACGATGAAGAATACGCCTGCAGAGAGAATGAAATGGTACTTCCTGTGTTGTGGGATGTGACTTTTAAAACAGGATCAACATTACGATTCCTTCCAATCGTAACTGCTTCATCTCCTTTGATTGATGAAAAGTAAAGGTAGAAGCGAAGAAAGGAACAGATGCAGTCCAGAAAATAATGTTTTATTCAGAGTAAGTAAAGATTTTGAGAATATATGAAAGATTGTATGATTCACTTTGCATTTTCGAAAAACATTGTTCACTTCATATTTTGCAAGAACGGGAGCAAGAAAACAGTTCCACGGTGCTACTTCAAGAAGTTAAAACAGACAAATAAAATCTCTGAGCTGAGAGAAAACCTTTATTCAACGATTCTAAGGTTAAAAAACTTCATGCAATAAAAAGTCATGCTTACTTCAAGCGCCAATCGTTCAAGAAACCAAGTACGTGGCCAATGTGTTTCGTTTTTGCAGACAAAAATTAAAGTAATTCATCTTGGTGATACACTGCATTTATTTGTGTTTTATGAAAAGAAACATAGATATGTAGAATAAGTAATTTAACAACATAGAAATTTGAAACGTAAAGCTTACCTCCGAAAAAGAAACTGTAATAATCATCTCCAAAGTCTTTCCTGTAATTCTGAATTGTTTCTTCGGTCGGTGTGTTGCCAATATCATGATTCCCAGGCAGAAACATCAAAGGAATATCATCCCCCAATCTTTTCAAGCATATTAAAAAATCAAATTTTTGTCGTTCATGCTTCTCAGATCCTGGAAACGCATCGACCAGATCACCGCAGATCACTACAAACTTCGGACGTGGCCTAAGTTTGTTTATACAATCTATAGCTTTGTTTGTAAGCGCAATTTCTTTTTCCCAGGTTATTCCATCATCCGGCACACCGTTTAGCCGATCGATAAGACCCATTTGGATGTCTGCTGCTTGGATGAAATAAAACGGTCCATCCCATTCTCCTTCTTCGTTTTCGGTCTTATCAGGGAATGTTCTGTTCTTTGGCCTTTTAAACGATCTTTGCGACGATTCGAAGCAATTTACACTTTCCATTTTCATAAAAAATTACGAATTAATGACTTTCCCTTTGCTTAAACGGAAATTGTTTATGGTTGCGAAGCAAAACACGTTTCAACTTCCTTCCAAGGAAACAAATTGCTGCGCTGCATGATCTCTTTGTTTCCGAATCTAGCCTCGTTTTGAGAATTCATCATGCTCACATTCATATTTTATCTTCAAACTTCAAACATTGAGAAAAAGCTATAAGATTCGCGGACAGTTTTAACTATCGCGTGAAAATGTCCGCGAATAAAAAAAGTTGAAGTTGTTTGGATGATTAATCCTGCGTTATCGCAAATCTCACGTGACATCTAATTTGGGACAGGACTTTCTATATTATTCCTATAGTTTTTTATTACATAAATTGACAAAAAAGATATTTTAGTGCTGCACAAAATTGAAAAAAAAAACATTGATTGAACAATATGAAGCTAAATTGCAGGATTTGTGATAAAGTAGGTGGAAGATAACTGAAGATATATATTTCAATGCGCTTTAAATCTGATTTTCTTATTTTCTGAAGCCATAACCATCATTCAATCAAATGCAGAAAACTGAGACTCATGTAGTCAAGTCTAATATTTCATGTTAATTTTAAAACTCAAATTTCATATTCTGTTACAGTTGAATAAAATGACTTATATAGTTTTTTGTCAAGTACATAATACTGTATTATTATCAACGGTCAGTGCAAAGTATGTATACAAAAAATGAAATTTTTGTGAGGCTGTGGTACTGTATACAAAATGCTTGGAATGTTCTTAAATTGCTGCCTGTGCTATCACATATTTTCTTCTACAAAAATGCATTTGAAATGGGCTAAATCTAATAGAGGTGTGCTGTGGGCAATTTACAAGTAATATGCTAATGAGGATTATTTTCTATGTTAAAAAACCCTGTGCAAAGTGCTTCAAAGTTATGTGTGCATACCCTTACAAAATCATTACGTTATTTGAAAAAAGTCATGGTAAATTATCACACTCATCAAGCGAAATACTAGTTGGGAAATTGTCTAAATCATAATATTTGTGATCAATTTTATGTTCAAAAACTCGAACAACTCTCATACCAGACAAATCATCACCAATTTGACATCCAATAGCACTTGAAACAGTCATTTCAAACTCACCATCTTTTCCACCAGCATTTCGATGATAATGACCTGCAAATGCATGCTTGATGCCTGCATCGTTAAATTTCTGCAACAATTCTTTTCGCTTCTTTGGTTCAATGTTGAAATAATCCTCTGCTTCATCTGCGGAATCATGGAACCATGGAATATGCTGAAACATGATGCAATGTTTGTATTGTTTAGATTTTGCAATTTCAAGTTGCCTATCCAGCCATTTTTCTTGTTCCTCAAAGAGATGTTGGGTCTTGCTTGAATCTTGATAAAACTGGTTGTCAACAACAAGAAACATTACACCTGAAAAAGTAAGGATAAAATTAATTCTATTTTATATTATGTACGTTGAATATCATATTTCGTATTCTATTTCAAAATTTTAGGAGAAGCTTCAACGACAATCGTCAAAAATCAAACTATTTTAAAGGAAAGAACAGCAATAGGAGAAATGGGGCAAATCAAAAGCTAAGTGCCAAGTAGTTGCCAATTATTTTCAGCATAGAGGCACACATTTTTTGTGTGTGTAAATGTTGGCTGTAGAATTTGCATGGTTTGCAGCCTGCTAAGGTGGACACTCCAGCCAGAGTTAGTAGCTACAAATGTAAGATTTCTATAGATTTTACGGTGCATGTGGCTTTTAAAATTCTATGAAATTTGCATGTGAGTACACTCATATTTTTTTTGCTTAAAATGGGAGAATAGATCTTTTCAGAAAATCCTTCACCTCGCATGAAGCAACCTTTGCCTCTCTGATGCACACACATTTGTTTATTTTCCACTTCCTGAACTTGCAGCCCAATGAGACTAAAACTGACTTATTTAAAGGCTTAGGGGTCATCAACAAAAGATTTATGTCCCCTTTAACGGATTTTGTCTGTTAGGGGGGAGGGGGTCTCACCTGAATCAGTTAAGATTGTCATTTTGGGGACAAAAATCCTGAAAAGACATGAAGTTTGTCCGTTAAGAAGGGGGGAGGGGGTTCGGATCTTAACGGACAAAATCCGTTTATTTGAGAACTGATATTGGATGTTGAAAGCTAAAACTGTCAGATAAATCCTGTTGCATCAATAAATCTTTTCTCACCTCCTAAGAAGAAAGTATAATAATCATCCCCAAAATCTCTTTCGTAGCTTTTAATTGTGTCATCTGTTGGTGTATTACCGATATCATGATTGCCTGGAAGACATGATAGCGGAATATTTGGATCGAGTTTTTGCAAACATTTCAGTAAATCAGCAATTTGCAATTCATGTTTTTCAGTCCCTGGTGCGGCATCTACAAGATCACCACAAATCGACACAAATTTTGGAGGTGGCCTAAGTTTGTTTATACACTCCATTGCTTTATTTGTTAGCACTATTTCTTCACCCCAAGTTATTTCATCCTTAGGTACACCGTTCCAACTGTCAATGAGACCGAATTGAGGGTCTGCTGCTTGTATGAAATAAAATGGGCCTTTCCAGTGAGCTCCTTCATCTTCTGCTGTTAGGCCAGGGAATTCTCTGTTGGATGGCTTTACTGGAAGGCCGTGCTGAGCTCCAACGCCATCTTTACTTGTCATTGTGATAAATTAGTCTTCTGCTAACTCTGACTTCAAATAAATCTTCACAAACCGAACGTTTCCTTCTTCTCTCTATGCTGCAGCCTTCTTCTGCTTCTTCTCCTTCAAAAAGAAAGTTTTGTGCTGTTGACAGAAATTGAAGTGCATTATTGTTGTTGTTGCGCTTCGTGTTCCTTGTTCCTTCGCAGTTCAATATTTTCACCAGATCAGTGATTTTCACACAAGGTTGTTGATTTTGAAACAGAGGGTGCACAATAGGGTACCTTCATCCCGCCATCCCGCACCTTTTTTGAAGCATATCCCGTATCCCGCCGCTATATTTTTTCAAATCCCGATCCCGCCGAACCAAAAGCTTGGAATAGTGCCTACATTAAAGGGGCCCATCTTCAACGGATGAAGAATGCCGGTGCGAAAGAAATTTCAACATATCTTGTGGATAAACACTAGGGGTCATCCTGAGGAAAATTTAGAACTGCCCATTTTGCATCGATAAGAACAAGGCGTGTCCAAAGTTTTTTTAGGCTTCCCCTAAACCACCCTTCATCCATATAGATTGCTGGTTGGATTTGCAATCATACAATGAATTT
>REGM01000284.1:139831-176394 GCA_004194415.1 Aurelia aurita | reverse complement strand
CTACTTTTTATGCTAGCAGGATCAACTGCCTTCTTTGGATGGTTTATTGGTAATTATTTGAAAATCATTTATGTCTGTCTTGTTTCTGATTATTTTCCATTCCATAATTATTGGAAATTTTCAGATTATTGGGTGGAATTGACCACAAAGGTCTTCACTTCAACATTAGACCTTGGAGACAGCTACTGGACGACCACATGACATACCAAGCGAATGGACCGAGAGTTAAAATAATTCAGCAGTGCACAGGTTACAAAATAGATATAAAGTAAAATTATTTAATTAGAGCTCGGCTTAAAGAACCAGCTTGTGCTAAATCGTCTAAAATAACCCAGAAAAGTGTTTAATAATGGAAAAGGACAATATTAGATAAAATAATATGCTCTATAGGATTTCTCCATATTCTGGCAGAAGCAGAACTTCTCTTCGCTCTGGCTTCTCCATATTCTGGCGCTCCACGCCATGATGGATGCAATGTGGGGGTCTGGGGGCAAGACCTAAGGAAAATTTTTGGTGACAACGCCCTTCAGATTGTTGGAAAACGTGCATCCATTGAAGATATTCTAGATTGAATGTAGGCTGGTCTTTGATCAGTCTTGCATGCAAGTATTTAATTTTCAAAAAATGATAACCCTTGAACTTGACTGCTGTTAACTGTTCTAACCAATTTCTTATTGCTCAATCATTTATTAAGGATTAATGAGTTTCTTTGTAAAATAGCAGGAAAGGGATCCCTTTCACCAGTTTTTGAAGAGGTCCATCGTCCATGGGCTGGTGGACAGATAGGCCAGTCCAACAATATTTACAGATGTGTCAAGTCTTCATTTAGTTCTGTCTACAATATAGCTTAATTCTCTATTCCTTGCTTTTGTCAGCATTGTAGCAATGTATTCAAGAAAATAAAGAAAATATGAGTTTGTGGGTGTGGGGTTGGGTCACTTTCTCCACCAAATGAAACTTAAAGGCCTTTTTTCACTAAAAATATGAAATGACAAAATAGAAAGGTCAAGAAATTGTGGCAAGAAATGACGAAACAAAACATGTTTGTTTGTCAATCATTACCATATGACAGTTCTATCTCTGGTGTTGTGTTCATGAATAGACCTTTTAGCTATTCTACAAAAGAGTCTGGATTGAGAGACACTTTTACACATTTTCAAACCAAAATTTCGACTGAGCGACGTTAGAGCTCCATCACTATTGTTCACATTCAAAAATTCTTCAGTTTTCTACAAATGTATACATATATCGTTGGATCCAGATTCTTTTTTAGAACAGCTAAAAAGGTCTTTTGATGAATTTAACGACAAATTTCACAGTTGAGGAACTAAATTTTTGTTTGAGGTCTTACTTTTCACCCTCACTTGAATTTGAATGCCTGCTCTGGTCATCGTCCAGACTGTCTCCTACAAGAGAAAACAGAAGGTTTTACATAAAGTTTGAGTAGTTAAGATGAAAGTATCCTGAGAAGAACTGAAGGGACTATACCAAACAAGTCCAAAGACTTGACAGTTGCATCAGATTTTGGATCAAATTTCAGGTGGAAAAGTATGCACCAATCTCAGACTTTGTCAGGGAGGTACAGTAGGAAGCAGTTCTCACGTTTGGGAGGGGCTTAAAAACCTGGCTATCTGTCATCTAGTTAAATCTTAAGCAAATGTTTCAGGACACACTATGTTTGAATTTGTTTTTATTGGGTCAAAAACAAAGGTTTACAAACCTTTGACTGTATCAAAGAACTTAACAACTCAAAAGAGATCATTCTTAATTTGATTACAAGTATCTTATGTTATAAGAAACCGCTTATAAGAAACGTAACTCTCAGCCAGTCTGCAGAGTATGGCAGTTCTCGACGAGATCTCGCGCGTGCAGACCAACAAAGTAGTGGCGTGCTCACGTGCAAAGTCTTCGATTCCTTTGTTTTCAAAGTAGTGAACAAAAGATCTCGTTCAAAATTGGCGTGTACAAACATTTTTTGTAAAAAATCTTGTGCGTGCAGTTGCCACACTCTGCAGACTCGACTCTCAGATCACCAACAAAATAAGAAACTCCAGTACTGGGAAAATATAACTTAATAATCTATTTATTCTAATAAAGGAAATCCATAGCATATTTTTATTTTATTTTCACTTGATTCCTGTATCATATCACTTGGAAGGTACTTGAGTAATTTCAACACATTAGAAAGGCTTTAAAAAACTTCAGTAAACATGAAGATTGTTACATAACTTGTAAGAANGGACTATACCAAACAAGTCCAAAGACTTGACAGTTGCATCAGATTTTGGATCAAATTTCAGGTGGAAAAGTATGCACCAATCTCAGACTTTGTCAGGGAGGTACAGTAGGAAGCAGTTCTCACGTTTGGGAGGGGCTTAAAAACCTGGCTATCTGTCATCTAGTTAAATCTTAAGCAAATGTTTCAGGACACACTATGTTTGAATTTGTTTTTATTGGGTCAAAAACAAAGGTTTACAAACCTTTGACTGTATCAAAGAACTTAACAACTCAAAAGAGATCATTCTTAATTTGATTACAAGTATCTTATGTTATAAGAAACCGCTTATAAGAAACGTAACTCTCAGCCAGTCTGCAGAGTATGGCAGTTCTCGACGAGATCTCGCGCGTGCAGACCAACAAAGTAGTGGCGTGCTCACGTGCAAAGTCTTCGATTCCTTTGTTTTCAAAGTAGTGAACAAAAGATCTCGTTCAAAATTGGCGTGTACAAACATTTTTTGTAAAAAATCTTGTGCGTGCAGTTGCCACACTCTGCAGACTCGACTCTCAGATCACCAACAAAATAAGAAACTCCAGTACTGGGAAAATATAACTTAATAATCTATTTATTCTAATAAAGGAAATCCATAGCATATTTTTATTTTATTTTCACTTGATTCCTGTATCATATCACTTGGAAGGTACTTGAGTAATTTCAACACATTAGAAAGGCTTTAAAAAACTTCAGTAAACATGAAGATTGTTACATAACTTGTAAGAAACTCATAAGAAATGCTGAGTATTCAAAATCTGACAACTTTAAATAAGAAACTTTCAGTGCTAGCTCAAATTCTTAGTTTCTTATAAAAAATATGTGAACTTCACTGAACTATTAGACTTGCCCTAAGTCTATTTCGTCAACTCAGTCAAAACGAAATAGACTTGGGGCAAGTCTACTGAACTATTAACCCTGAAAAAGGTCAAATTTCTCGAAATCGAGGCCACCACGTGCTTGAATATGCACTCAAAAACCCAAAAATATCTTGGAAAAATAACCACATTAATTAATCTTTATTTGCAAAATAGTTCGAGGCATCTCTACTTCAATTTTTTACTTTGCAAACTTGAGGATTGCCATTGAAGAAACTTTGATCACGTCTCCTTTCCGGCGGGTGTGTCATGACCCGAAGTGCCACGTGCTTGGCCTCACTTTGTCGATGCCGACGTGACGGCTGACCGAACGGCCTAATGTGTTGAACATAATTTTGCGTGTGATTTTGCGATTGCAGTTAAATTTAATTGGATGAATATCAGATAAAAATATTACCGTGAATACTTTCTATCATATTAGCAGCTTCAAGAAGATTGTCCAATGTCGTCTTTGTTGCCATTCTTTATGATCATTTCTTCGAAGTTTGCGCCCAACATTTCTCACTTCCTGTGGAGAAGTGTTGCCAGAGAAATCGTTGTTGCTGTTGTTATATGGTGTCAATAGTGGCTGTCCCTTCTCCTTCGCAGCGTGTATTAAATTAAAGACCCTCTTTTGACCGGCAGCCTTTGCGCTCCATTTTTATTCAAGAAATCACAAGAAACTCAAGTTACAACTGTTCGTATTTTATAAACAAAACTGCACATGAATTTGAAAACTGCAAATAAGAATAAATATGACAACAAACCTTGCTGTGCGTCCAGCTCCAGCTCCCAGCCGGGCTCCCAGCGCCAGCGTCCACTTCCAGCTGCTGCTGTAGGCCTTCCACTGAAAGTTTCATGTGCTGCTGATGGCCTTTGGGTTTTTGGGGATGGCCCGTAAAGGCTATAAACATGAAGAACATGTAAACTAATTAGGCATATGACTATTATCTCATCATGAATCAAACAAAAGAAAGTAAATAAACAGATGAAAATTAAAAGGGAAACGAAACGAGTGGAAACTCCTGAGAAGGCCTTCGGCGTCGGATAAACCAAATGTAGTAGAACCAAAGATTTTGGTAGAACGATCTTTGGCTAAAAGTAAGTAAGGTACATACCTTTCGTGGGTCACGTTTGACATCAAAAATTCTGCAAATTCAGAATTTGTTAAATCCTTTGTGGCACTGTTTGCCATCTTCATTGCATTCCATCTTTGATGCGTACTTTCCCGCAGGTAAACAATTTTCCTGTCTTCTCCTCTCCTAGGTCTTCCCACGGGTCTCCTCTCTGCCACTACTAGGTTTCCTCTCTGCCGTTGTGGCCTCGGGTGTGGCCTACAATTCTTCCCTCGAGTACGCATAATTCTTGCTATCCAGTGCAAAAATACGGGCCTAAATACATTGTTTACATATTAAAGATACTAGTGATGATATTTTTTTATTCTTTACGTTATTTAACTCCAGGATTAAAGCGGATACGAAGAGCGATATTTTGTGGATGTCAAATATTAATCCAAACGAAGCGAAGCTGTGGTAAACAGAAAACGAGGGCCGCAAAGGCTGCCGGTCAGGAAGGGTCTTTAGCTTTGTAAACCTTGGTGGCCTTGGTTGCCTTGGTGGAACATAAGGTACGTTCTCAGATAGCCATGAAAGCAGCGACAAAAAGTAGATTAAGATATTAGAGAATTGAAGTAAACTCATCTCCCTGTAAACTGTTTGAATCTTTTCTTGGTGGGGCAATCTTTTGGAATTTTAAGTTCTTGCTTCAGTTTATGAGCTTCAATAAGAACCAAAGCAGAAATTAGTTTGAAGATGAATCCTCTGCGGAGCAAATCAATTCATTCAATTAAACTCACTTGTCAGAAGATGGGAAGCGACGCGACGTTGCAAGTTGCAAGCAGCTAAGAAGAAGTGCAAGAAAAATAACAAATATTACTCGAAGAAAGAAGATCTCGTCATTTAAATGGATCTCATTTGATTAGATGAAGGTTAACTCACCCAGCTGTGCTGATTTCTGACCCACAACTGTGAATTAAAAGTGATTTGAAGCGACTTTGTTTGGTTTGTTTGGAGCTGTGAAGATGGCCTAAGTTTCACAAACAAAGAAGCGTAGGCTAAGCCACTAATTTGAACTATTAGACAGAATAAATGAAAGTCAAATAAGAAAAACCATCATAACTCGATGTAAAGATGACCAGTGACAGACATTTTCTTTTGAGGAACTTCCATGGTGTTGTTTCGACCAGACCACCTTCTGTTATTTGTGCTCTTTTTCTTGGTTTGTTTGCATTGGGATTTTTTGCACTTGGATATTATGTACAGCATAATAACATAGTTGATGCTGAAGCTACGAAGGTAGAGTATTACGTCAACATGTGCTAAAAATGGAGAGTTCTTTTTCAGAGTGATTCCAGGATACACAGATTCACATCCCAGCCAGTTGCAGAGTGTGGCAACTGCACGCACAAGATTTTTTACAAAAAATGTTTGTTCACGCCAATTTTGTTTGTACAGTACACGCCGATTTCGAACGAGATCTTTTGCCCGTATGGAAAGCTGAATTTTCGTGCGCGGGACATTGCGCCGATAAACAATGAAAACTATAGAAACTAAGTGCTTTTCCATACGGGATCTTTTGTTCACTGCTTTAAAAACAAAGGAATTGAAGACTTTGCACGCGAGCACGCCACTGCTTCGTTGGTCTGCACGCACGAGATCTCGTCGAGAACTGCCATACTCTGCAGACTTCCCCGATCTTCNTGGATATTATGTACAGCATAATAACATAGTTGATGCTGAAGCTACGAAGGTAGAGTATTACGTCAACATGTGCTAAAAATGGAGAGTTCTTTTTCAGAGTGATTCCAGGATACACAGATTCACATCCCAGCCAGTTGCAGAGTGTGGCAACTGCACGCACAAGATTTTTTACAAAAAATGTTTGTTCACGCCAATTTTGTTTGTACAGTACACGCCGATTTCGAACGAGATCTTTTGCCCGTATGGAAAGCTGAATTTTCGTGCGCGGGACATTGCGCCGATAAACAATGAAAACTATAGAAACTAAGTGCTTTTCCATACGGGATCTTTTGTTCACTGCTTTAAAAACAAAGGAATTGAAGACTTTGCACGCGAGCACGCCACTGCTTCGTTGGTCTGCACGCACGAGATCTCGTCGAGAACTGCCATACTCTGCAGACTTCCCCGATCTTCTCCACGCACTACAAAGAATGCAAACTGGCCAGTCTGCAGAGTGTGGCAACTGCATGCACAAGTTTTTCCACAAAATTTTGATGTGCATGCAGATTTTAAACAGGTTGTTTTGTTCTCTACTTAGAAAAAGAAAGTTTGCCGATTAGCGCTTAGCTACTTCTGCAATCCCACGCACCACTTTGTGCCAAAACCACAACTTGACTTTGTTCCTTGAAGTCTGCATGCCAAGGTTTGCTCAAAGCATGGGTGGTTAGACACTGTATGTGTGCCTTTATGGAGGAGCGCCGCAACTAATATGCTTCTGCGGAGGAAAAACTTTCTCTATATAGTTCTGCGGAGAAGATAGCAAACAGAACCTCCTTAACATCAGAACTTTCAAAATGGCGGCTGGCACAAGGATAGGAAACAGAATCACTCCTAGCATGGAGGCAATGTAAGTACAACTGCGGTGTCTAACTACCCATGCTCAAAGTAAAACAACAAGCTTTTTTAGGCATTGGAAATAATTGAGTACTCTATTTTCGAAGGAAACTGTACAGCACCCTATGACTACTAAAGATCTTTGATCCTGTGGTCCGAGAATGCAACCTGGGGTCAAGACTGGATTTCCAAAAACTGTTTTGACTGAAATTTGTCATGCCTCATATGCTATCACTTGATTATACTATACCCCTATTATTATTTGTTGCTATAATCCGTTTTAGGGATGGAATCATTTATATTCAAATCTATCTTCCTTGGCCTTCTGCTTGAATAGCACAACAGCTGAAAAGCACAGCAACAACATTGACATTACAAATTATAACAGAGACTATGAAATGGTGAATATATCCCTTCCATTTGAACTTACTGCAAGACCATACCCTGGATCATTGCCGCTGAACGCAACTGATTTGGTTGGAGTCATACCATTCTACAACTTCAAATTTGGACGTAAGTGGACTTTATTTTTTTAGATGGCTTTGTCCTTCTCATTATTCTATTAGACAATGCTTATTGTTTCACTTGTCTTATATTCAGTATTAAATTGGAAAATTTAAAATGATTGGAAATTAATTCAATCATTCAAAGAATATTTTCTCTTTTTCGGATCTGTTATGACGATTTGTTGTGACCAGTGTCAGAAAAGACTTCCAGCAAATTGTTGCGCTTATTCAATGTCGTTTTCCAGTTTTTAGAGCACCTAGAGGTTGTTCAGTAGCGTTGATTGCTGGAAAACAGTTGATCCTGAACTGTTTAATCAACTCTCCCAACTTCAAGGAGCATAGTTCCAACAGGCGTAGCGAGAAACATTTTTTAATTGAAGAAGAAGATTTTTTATAAAGACATCTTTTCACACTTTTTGCCTTGCCTCTTTGTTGCAGGTAGTTTTGTACATGAAAATCCTGTTTGGATAAGCATACAGTCAGATTCATTATTTGGTGAGTATAGTTGACTTGAAAAACTAAATTTAAAATGATTTTGTTTTCTGAGATATCAAATCCACTTGATTCCCCTCCAAATCATTTGTATTTCATTTTAGACGATTGCCTTACAAGTTGCGAACAGAATTAAATTCCATTGTCATTTTTTCTCTTCACGTACATTGGTATTCAGCCTTATGAAGGCCCAGAAATTCCTCAAAACTTTTATAAATTATATTTAGTTGACCTGTGACTTACAGTACCACCATGGATACAGTGGTCCCCATTTGATCACCGATGTTAAGCATGGTTGGGCCAGATCATTACCTCATTGGGTTACCCCTGGAAACACATGGTATTGTAGGTACAACACCTCACCAAGGTGTAAAATTGGTAGCTTTGAAGGCACTAAAAACTCTTGAGCGCCAACTGTATGGCTGCACAAGTCAATAATATACTCCTCCGGGTTTGTAGAATATATTTCAGAAAAAAAGAAATGCTAAGGGTTAATGGAATTGTAAAGCGCTCCTGAATATATCTACTTATATTATAGAAAGGTGCATTATATAAAAACGTAACTTTACTTCTATTTTAGTTTTACAGATCTAGAACTCAGGCAAATTGGCAAATGAATGAATGAATGGTCATTGGAAAGGGCTTTAGGTTATGCAATGATCAGCATTTCCAAGCAAATATTCAACAACAAATTACTGTTAATATTTATTGAACTTCAAAAATTGTATGCCTAGTAGCAGGTGGAGCAAACAAATAAGAATCATTATAGCCATTTACAAGAAAGGTTCTGAAGTGAGAAACAAATTTATCAGAGTTGTTTTTTATCTCATGCTGATCAATCAAACGTTCTTTTTCATACTCCGAGCATATTTCATTGGATTTAAATTCTTTCCAAAATATTGTTTTTGAAATTTTTTTCCAAAATATACAGAAAAGGAAAGATGACATATATGTCTTCTATTAAGACCCTTCGTTATCTCTCCCAATCATGGTTTGGTCTTATAAACCACGTTTTGTATCGAAAACACATGTAGATCTGTATTTTCCTTCAACCTACATTTTTCCGTTATACCGACACCTCTAAGGGGACCATTATGGAAATAAGGTCAGCTTGACCTTTTAATGCTATCCCTGCCACTGTACTTAGGGGTGTTTTTATTTACGTTTTTAACCTTATATATTGTATTGTATCTATTTTTATATTATGAAACTTGTAAATATTTTTGATTGTGATTGTGGCAAATGATACATACATACATACATACATGTGACAGACAGAGGCTACAGGAAAGGAGAATTTTCCACCTTTGTAATCAAACCAGTATTGTAGTATAATTTTAGAAATGATAATCAAACGCATTCATTTGTTATTTTACAGGACATTGCATTATGGAAGAAGATCAAGCAAGCCCTCGTTGTGGGGAGATGACATACCCAACTTGTGTTACAGTCCTGCTGCCCAGTGCAATTCTCCCTCTTGTGTAAGTCTACATTTCTTTCGATTCTCAAGATGCATTTACTTTCTCGTCAAAACCATCACTATCTACTTTTCTGATGATTAGGTTTATCTTTTGGGCATCTTCTGAAAACGGTAGATAGTGCGTCTTTCTTTTGTCCTTTGTGCCAAGAAAGGAAGACTTCAGAGAGAAAATAATGCTGGTCAAAATTTAGGCACTTTTATATCAC
Source organism: Aurelia aurita (assembly GCA_004194415.1). NCBI lineage: Eukaryota > Metazoa > Cnidaria > Scyphozoa > Semaeostomeae > Ulmaridae > Aurelia > Aurelia aurita. The sequence continues at coordinate 166,952 of REGM01000284.1, read as the reverse complement.
TATCTAACTCCACTTACGTGAAATATTTACTTGTTTTTGACTTGGGAAAAATAATTGAAAACATCTAGAAACTTTTTACTTTCCTGTTTATTCAGCTTGATGTTATCCAAAGTTGTAGTTTCCGAAAAATTATGTCCAATTTCTCTGGTCCAATCGTTTTCGTTCTTAATGTAGCCTACTTCCTGCCTCGTTATTTTATGCAATGTTTCTCTTCTACAGGAAACCCCGGAGTTGCAATTACACGTCTCTAGCACCACGTGCTGCCAAGATGTCTGTTATGGGTCTTAAACAACAGACTGCAGATGCTGACCAATCAATATGCGAGGGTCAAATAGAATTATCATTGACAAAACAAAGAGGATATGATACTCGAGTTTTACTTAGTTTGGTAAGTTTTTCAAATAGTGTAAAGTTTTAGGACGTATCTCTGTTGTGCTGTAACCCCCTTCTCTCTATATGGAAAGCATGCTCTGTGACAGTCTGGTTCCCTGACGTCATTTTCGACTAAGGGGAAGAGGTCGTTCCTTCTCCTTCACAATTCAACCCCTTTTCTTAACAAAAAAGCGCATTTGTCTCCTCCGCAACATCGACGACTGGGTACCAGGCTGGCTCTGTGATATGAAAGTCGTTTCTGGACTAGATTTTGTTTATTTTGCTGTTCATTTGGCTCGCAAAGGATCATTGTTAGCAATGGGTATTTAAGGATCATGTTCAAAGGATTGCTAATTTTACCAAGAATTTTTGCAATATGATTTTCGGTATGGCGATTTCAACTCATAAGGTTGTTCATTTAGGGATGGGATATTTGAAATTTGGCTTACTTTAAATAGAGCTTGACAAACAATTGCCAACAAAGCACGTCGACGCGATTTAGTAATTTTGAAGCAGTCTTTAAAGACCCCCTGCTAACCATGAGGCTTTGCGTGCTACGCATGAGAAAACAGCACAACACCGGCCTAGCATCAGAGACTTTCAGATAATCTGAAAGTCCATTTGCAGTGCATTCTGGGACAGTAACGGCGTGCAAAGCCACATGGTTAGCAGAGAGTCTTTGACACTGAAGCACGATTTTTACGTGACGATACGTGATGAAATCATTTTCTTTGTTTTAGGCTGAGAAGACACAATTAAACCTGAGGCTGCAACTCGCAAGCTACTTTTTATTCGTTATTTTGCTTTCAATGATACTCTTTGCTGCAATCAGAGGAAAGAGGTAAGTCAAGTGCGTACGATCAATTTTGTAGAGTGTACAGCTTTGCCATCAACTGCAAAATTGTTTGACTGTTTACGTACAAGGTTTACAAGACCATTAATCATGAGATAACTCCAACAAATGTGTAAACTTTAACACGGAATTCAAAAATGTACCGGGTGTCCCAAAAAAAAGTATACAGATTTGGTCAACCCTAACGATCAGAATTTAGCATGAATCATTCCAAAATCATTTTTCAAACATTACTCGATAGTTAACTTGAACATAGATACCTTGTTTGTGGACATTGGTGCTTTGAGAGTAGAGATATTAATCTTCAAAGGACGAATTTGCCTCCACCTCCAAACCAGAGCTTTTGCGTTTTGGCCTAAGCAAATTCTTGAAGCACAGCGAAAAAGTCAACAATAGATTTGAATATTTTGAAACAAGAGGAGACAAATTAAAAATTGCTCAACAGATGCATTTCACAAAATATAATTTACGTGGCACTTATCATCAAGGGAGCGACGAAGTTAACTTCATTCGTTTTAATATCCACAATTTGTTTCACTTAAAATGAATGAAGTTTACTTCGGAGCTCCCTTGATGATAAGCGTCACGTAAATTATATTCTTTTAAACGCATTGGTTGTGCAGTTTTTAATTTTTCTCCTCTTGTTTCAAATGTTTTCAAGGCTATTGTTGACTTATTCGCTGTGCTTCAAGAATTTGCTTAGGCCAAAACGCCAAAGCTCTGGTTTGGATGTGGAGGTAAATTTGTCCTTTGAAGATTAATATCTCTACTCTCAAAACACCAATGTCAACAAACGAGGTATCTATGTTCAAGTTAACTATCGAGTAATGTTTTAAAAATGATTTCGGAATGATTCATGCTAAATTCTGATCGTTAGGGTTGACCAAATCTGTATACTTTTTTTTGGGACACCCGGTAGTATCTAATCTTTTCCAATCGTTTTCCTCGGTAGTTTTTATCATCGAACCCAGTTGATGGTAGCCTACGAGTACATCCATTATCCAAAAGAAGAAAGGGTCTGCGAAACAAAGAGCAAAAGCTTACTACGGCCGCCAAATTAGTTATTTTAATCCTCTATTCAAATAATGTGTGAAACGCCTCTCAACAGAGGCAGCATCAATTATATTTCCAGAAATCTGGAAACCGCTGTAGCAAGCGTTCGGTCTTCGTTTCATTGATCATTCCTTCTTTTGGATAATGGGTCTACCCGTAGGCTACCATCAACTGGGTTCGATGATAAAAACTACCGAGGAAAACGATTGGGAAAGATTAGATACTATAAACATTTTTAAATTCTGTGTTAAAGTTTACAAATTTGTTGGAGTTATCTCATGATTAATAGTCTTGTAAACCTTGTAGGTAAACAGTCAAACATTTTTGCAGGATAGTGACAAATTTACTGACAAATATTACTGAGCAATGTTGAATCACAAAATATCCTAAACATTTTTTAATGATAGAGATGAGATAAGGAGTTCTAAAATCCTGGTCTAAATGTCAACTTCTTTGCAAGAACCTGACTTCGTGAACCTTCGAAAAGAACTGTCGTAAAATACTGCCAAGCTTTGACTTTAGCAAGTTTTCTATGAAGCGATGACGCAAATTCATATCGATTATTGAGCTCAGTTCAGGCCCAACCCTATACAATTGAAAATGCCCTTTCCGTGCTCATCAGAGCGGAAAGCAGTGTTACCTTAACCACTTTGTTTTACGTACTCTGTGTTGTGGCTAATTTTAGGCTTCTTGCATCTTGATTTCTCTGCTATCTTTAACGAGGGGCAAATCACTCCCAAAAAGTGTACGAGATTATTAATCACAAGAGATTATTTTATGATTATTTTGTAATTATTTTATGATTATTTGATTAATTTAGGATTATTGAGATTATTTTAGGATTATTTTGTGATTATTGCATGATTATTTTATGATAATTTCATGATTATTTGATTATTTTGGGATTATTTTGTGATTATTTTGAAAAGTGTACGAGATTATCATCAGTGATTTGCCCCTCGATCTTTAACTTCTCTCTTTCTCGTAGATTGCTACATAAAATTGTGAGAGACGAACTCGCACATTGACAAGTTATATTCAATTTGGCACATAATGAATCTGGAATATTCTTGGACTTGTCAATGTCAATTTTGTCAGTAATACATTTGTATGTCAGCAGCAAAGAGTAAATATTATGGTAAAAGGTGCTGGCAAGACCTATGACTACATGGTAATGCGATGGTAATGCTTCACCGTGCAACACTTGAATATAAATGGTGTGAAAAAAGTCTACAGGACACCTGTCAAGTTTCTCCAAGCAAGAATCAGCAAGACACCGTTTCAACAACTAAATAAAAGATTTAAAATTGCAGAATTTTTTGTAGAAAATTAAGCTATTTATTTCCAAAGGCATCACTTTGTGTTCAATAAAACAGCCGCTTTCAAGAGATAACTATTGATATATTTTTGCCTCGCGATATTTAAAAACAAAATCCTTATCCGTCTACTGGGACAGTAAAAAAAGAGCTCCGTGTGTTGGATCGGTGATGTATTAAAACATGTGATTCGATTGTGTTTATTGAAATTTGTGTGTAGCTGAAAGAATCGGTTAAATATAGATACGCTGGTCGACGCATTTGCTCCATTCCTGTGCTAATGTATTGTAGCTGATAGAATTACCCTGTATAAAGAACGTATTATATTAGTATTATTAATGACCAGTTTGCAGATTCTCAAAGCTTTAAATTTGTGGATTTGATAAATCGTTATCTCTTCAGAGGCTGGAAGGATAAAATGTCTTTTACAATAAATTGGAACTTTTGAGAGGGAAATATGGATCATTTTTTGACATGCCAAACTTGAGAGCCATTTATTGTTCATGTATAAGGATGCCGATTTTCACAAAGAAAGCCCAATGGAACTAGTGCATTATATTTATTATATCCTAGGGTTTTATAGGCTGCAATCCTCGTATTCCCTTATTCGATATATTATTATTATTATGTAATATTATTATTATTATTATTATTATTTCCCTTGCATTAGATGTGGGTCTGGTACACAAGGTAGATCTTCTGGAAAATAGTGAAATATTATCGGATTTTCTGCTTTGAAGATCATCAAAACAGTTGCAAAGAAATATTGCATTGAAATTGATTGATTCAAAAGCTCTGCTATCCTTCTTTACACAAGCTACTTTCATACTGTACATTAAGGAGATACTTTTGGACCTTATTAGGAACCTCCCCACGTTCAAGAATAGAACAAATATGTAAGAACTTTGGAACATTTTTCATAGAAAAATAACTTCTCGTTAGTCGTTGCCCTTGAAGGCTCTTGGGCAACCGGCATGCATTGCAGCCCTATTTGTAAAGGTGGCCTAATTCCATGCTGCATGAAAATAGTTTTGTGGTGTCGCTCAAGTCATTAGCTCATCGTGGACGGGCAAGACCGCCTTGTGCAGAATCACTAAAATCGATATACGTGTGTTAAACATTGGACATTGGACTTGAAATCCACGAAAAGCAAAACAAACGATCGCAATGCATGCCGGTTGCGCAAGACTCTTTAATGAAATATTATAATATTATTAATATTATTAATAGATTATAATCAACACAATAAAATAATGGTGAATGTTTATGTAAAGTCTTTGCAGTTTCTCTCCAGTGGTTTTGTTTCCTTCATTAACACAATCCTTTTTGAATCTTGTATACCGAATGCAACAAAAAAGTTTCGGCCCTCGCCGATACGTAAACGTATTTTTTATAAGAAACTAAGAAATTTCTAAAAATTTTGAGAATTTGAGAACTGAACGTTGTTTGGGGCCGGGGGTCTCCTGTGCCGTTGTGAATATTTCATAGTCAGTTTTATGAAAAAAGCACGCCTCTCTTTACACATTATACTCTTGTAGTAAGTACACGTATTTTTTACAAGAAGCTAAGAAATTGGCTCAGTGCTGAAAGTTTCTTAAATTTATCAGATTTGGGTACTGAAGTTTCTTGACAGCAGTTTCTTACCTCAAATTCACGTTGTATTTATCTGTGGGAGCCTCCTGTGCCATTGTGAACAAATCATAGTCAGTTTTAAGAACCTCCAATCGACCTTCCCGTCGTCCAAACGATTTGCAGCACTATAGGCCCAACCAAACAACGTTCGGTTCAAATAGCCTTAGGTCTCTTGGACCGCAGATTTGGAATCGTTTGCCAGATGAAATAAAATCAGCAGAAAATCTGGTCCAATTCAAAAGACTTATTAAAAACTGGGATGAGACCGCCTGCAGATGTAATGTATGCCTTCGAAATTAATTCTATTGAAACTGTATTTATTCTTTTCTTTAAAATCATTCTGTTAATTTAATTTGCATTTTGTATTTAGATAATCGAATTAGACTAGTTGCTTTTGTAGCTAAAAAGTAATTTCGATTTAAAATAAGAAGACAACAACAACAACAACCACGCCTCTGTTAGTAGTACAGAGTAATAAAGTATAACAAACAAGCAGAGGTTTGCTTCAGGCAAAATATATGATCTTCAGACGGAATAGAAAAGTTCCTTTAGTAATATTTTTCCAGTGCTTGAATTTCTTAATTTTTTGGTGATCTGCGAGTTCAGTTTCTTATTAAGAGTTTCTTATCAAAAATACACAGGCAGTGACTCTAATTTGGCCAATAAAGATTTGATCTCTATGCAAAAGTCGACCAGTAACTAGAAAGCGAAAGCGCGCGAACACGCACTTATTTATGCGGGAATATCCCATGACCCTCTAGTGACATCATTACGCAAGAGGAAATAACAACAGCTGCGCGCGCAGACAAAGGAAACTGAAAAAACTGACAGAAGAAATTAGGCCGTGGTAAACAGAAACGGAAAAACAACGAAGAAAAACTCAAATAAAACACAGAGCGTTGAAGCTGAGGCGCTGATCTAAGTAAAGATGGGTTGCGTAGCAAGTTTAGCATGTTGCTTCACCTCTGCTGCATGCACTCTGTGCTGCAGTTGCTGTCCATCATGTAATAACTCGACAGCAGCACGAATGGGGTATTCGTTGGTGCTCGTGATGTTTACCGTCATTTCTTGCATCATGCTAGCGCCTGGGGTGGATGAAAAGTTGTCGAAGATAAAGTGGTTTTGTGATCAGGTATGTATTTGTGTATGTGAAAAATGAAAATGATGATTGTGTATTGTTTTAGACGAGTTTCGCAACGAACGGCGAAAAAATTGTCATCAAAACAAAGGAAACCTTGTGTTGACTCGCGTAAGATAGTTCCTGCAAGAGACATTTCACTTAAAAAGCCATGGAATAGTGGCAAAACTAATAGTGCAGTCCTTTTAACTCATTGACTACATAATCAATATGAGGAATAAACAAAGAACAAATCCGAAGCCCAATTTTTGAGGGAAAAAAACTAAGACAAAAATATAGTAAACATGATAGAGGAAGTAGTAGCAATCTGTTACGCATTTATGGGGACTAAAATCATAAATGAAGCATAATAACCATGGAAAATTGGGACTGTATGTAGGCAGACCTTAGATGTAGTGGCAGTGCCAGCTGCAGAAATTACCATGATATATCTTTTTTTTCTACAAATGATCCCATTCAAAACCCCTCCTCTTGAGCCACCTCTAAATGAAACAACTTATTTTTCGATTAATGAACAAGCGCATTAGCGCTTTAACATTAAATGTATATGTATGTATATGTAATGCATAAGTATGCTGTGGGGAGAAAGGCAAAATGGTGTTGTGGGCGGCCAGACAAGTATGGCACTTCTTGCTGAGATCTCAGGTGCAACAAATTACTTTGTGCACTATTAATATAATGTTTCCTTATTTTTCATAAATTTCTGTCAAAATTTGAGGTGCATCGTTGTGATTTTCATTCAGAAATCTTGGGTGCGCTTGTGCCATACTTTCCAGAATGGGTCATTGGGTGGAACTCAGTGAAAAATTGCAAGGAAAATATCATGTTTGCCATCATGCCTGTTTAAAAAGAAGGAATATACGCGAGATATGAGAGACTGTATCCAGTTCATATCGCCTAGACCGAAATCCAATATTGGAAGAAGCTCTTTTAAGTACAGAGCAGCGATTGTATGGAACAACCTTCCTGTAGACCTAAATAAGGTAACTAGCTATGACAATTTTAAAAAGAGGTTGTCAAAGAACAGCAAATATTTAGATCAAATCTCTTTTAATAATTTCTCATTTAAACAAAGGGACGAACATTTTAATCATTTTTAGACTAGACAATCAAATTGTAAATAGGCTTAAGTTTTCCTTTCCTTTTTCTTTAATTTGCAGGTCCACATCAGCTTTTAAGCTGCCTCGATTATGACCTGCGTAAACAAATAATAAATGTATATATATGTATGTATGTATGAAGTGCCTTCATTTGCCGTGAATCTCAAAACAGTTATCTTCCTCACACTTTGCCCTTGGATTTGAAGAATTTGAAAATAAGCAAGAGGCGGAGGAGCTTTCCACGCACCAAGAACTGCCTTGATGAGTACCATTAGTTTACTTTATCTTATTTTCTAGGCAAATGTAAATTGCAAAGACATAGTTGGTTATCTCGCAGTGTACAGAGTGATGTTTGCAGTTTGTTGCTTCTTTCTGCTGTTCATGTTGATCACATGTGGTGTCAAAAGCAGCAAGGATGCTCGTTCTGGCATCCAAAATGGATTCTGGGGGATAAAACTGTTGCTTGTAATTGGTGGAGTTGTTGGGGCTTTCTTCATTCCAAATGCAAGCTCATTCTCTGAAGGTTAGTTCTTGAATTGAGATGATTTTATTTCAAATGAATCTAAATGGCATTTTATTACGTATAGATCGCATCGCATCAAATTGTTTAAAATAGGCAATCAAATTGTTTAAAATCAGAATGCAATGCTGCTAAGTTCCTTCTCCCAAAATTATGCATAAAAGTAAAGATCCTGTGTAGATTATATACCGTAACATTTGTCTTCTTGCCTGAGAAGAATTCTTAAGAAAATTTTAGGTTCTTTTAAAGGATTCTTGTTTAAAAGTCTTGTAGTCTTTTACCTTCAGGTCTTTCAGTGGGAGGCTCGCGTGAGCATGCAGGCACGCACGAGTTCGTTTGGGAGCGATTCCAGTGATAACTGTTTCCCTCGTAGAAAGCGATTACTTTCGTCAAGTAAAGCCACCCATAGCTACGGGAATTCACACTGCAAAATGGTTCAAAACATACCTTATACTTTCCTGGTGATGATTTTAATGGTTGGATGCCATTGAGTTTCTTCATTTCCTTATCCAACCGAAGTTTAATCAGTGTTGCTGTTAGGCCATCTCCTTCAGAGGGCGGCATTTTGTTTTAAATGTCAGACTTCTCGAGCAGGTTATATTAAAGTCTAAATGTGTCTTGATTCCTCAAGTGACTTGAAAAGAACTTCCTTTAATTCAATTTTCTCGACTGAATGTGAAAAATGTATGTTTCAGAGTAATATCTAGGGATTTAAGCACGATTGGGGGCAGGGGGCTACTGACAAGTTCTAAAAAAATATGACACATATCTTGTTGCCTTTTGATATTTGTTTAACGCGCCCCACTTTCATCATGTGAGTTGTTGTTCTTGAGCCTTAATTTCTGAACGTGAAAGCCCTGTAGCTCAAAGAATTCTTATCAGGATATGAAGACTTCTTAAAAATTCTTAAGAATTCATGGGAATTCTGTGAGAATGCTTAAAAATTCTTGAAAAATTCTTATGATTTCAGTATATTGAAGGACTACATTATATTGGTGGTATTTACACAGGTGGTAGACATAGGACGTGAAATCTTCAAATGTGAGATAAATGTTCCTAACTACTTGATGGACCATTTGGTTTCCTATAAACAGTAATTGGCATATATTAAACGTGAACAATTTCAGACAATGATGTTTTGGGACCTTCCAAACGCCTGAAAGTTTGGATGTCTGAATTTTTTGTGCTCTGAAATACTGTATTTACTATCACAAATTTTTCAGGACAGGAAAATCGTAGGAAACATTTTTTATCAGAAATTTAGTTGGTTCGATATTTTTAGTTTGAATATATCAAATTGCTATTGAACAACTTATGCATACCTTATATCCAATGGTTTTAGCCTGATGTATTTCTCGTCACAGGTTGGATGTACACAGGTCTTATTGGTGGGTTCCTGTTCATTGTCATTCAGTTGGTACTTTTGATTGACTTTGCTCATGCCTGGAACGAGAACTGGGTTGAAAATGCGGAAAAAGGGGGTTCAAAATGTTGGTATGGGCTTCTGTTGGGAAGCACGGCAGTCCTTTATATTGCGTCAATCACTGGAATTGCCCTGCTTTTTGTTTTCTTCACCAAAGCAAGTGATAGTTCCTGCACTACTCAGAAGTTTGTAATCAGCTTCCATTTGGTTCTCTGTGTGATTGTATCAATCCTGGCCATCTTGCCGCAAGTTCAAGAGAGGCAACCAAGATCAGGTATGTCACCTCACCACAATTGATAGTTATAAGTAACAGCTGTTTATGTTGAAGGGGTACTGCAATATTTCAAAGTGGTCTAGGACCCACTTTGGGACCAAAATTGATTACAGAAGTCTAATTACAAATTCTTAAATTTTCTGGCAAAATAAAGCAAGTTACAATGTTTAAAGTTATAAAATGCCTTTTTCTCGAGCGTTGGACCTGTCCTTTGTATTTCTAAATATAAGAAACTAATTGTTATACAATTCTGAATAACATTCAGTGGAGAAAATTTTAGACAACTGAGCATATATTTCACACATTTTATTGTCTTTTAACCTAAGAAATGTGTTGGAAGCTTCTTCAAAACGAAACCTAAGAAATGTGAGGAAGCTTCTTCAAAATGAAAATACTGGAAAGATAAATAATACAAAAAGCCACTAACTGCTAGATTTTACCAATTTTTGTTCCAGGTCTACTCTTGGCAAAGTCTGACTTCAATTAGTCAGATAAATTATTTTTAATTATCACAAACTACTATTTCAGATCTTGATCTATTTTTTCAGGACTCCTCCAAGCTGCAGTGATCTCAGCCTACACAACATATATCACATGGAGTGCCTTGTCTTATCAACCAGGTCTGTATAGCCTTTAAGCATTTATCATTTAATGTTAATGCCATATTGTCATGAAGTTCTTTTCAGTTGAGTCTGAAAAATAGATGGTTTATTGATGAGGGGCAAGTCACTTCCAAAAATATGTTTGAGATTTTGAAAAATCCAATGATTAAGTGAGAGATTTGGGACTTTTTATAAGATTTTGGGATTTCTTAAATCGTTATAAGGTTTTGAGTTTTCAAATATTCCAAGATTTGGCAAAATCTTTCAGCCGTTGAGAAAGATTTTGACATTTTTTCTAGATTTCAGGATTTTTTCAAAGATTTCAGGATTTCCCTGAGATTTTGTAGATTTTATGATTTTTCCTAAAGATTTTGAGATTTCAGCAATTTTCGAGACATTTTTGAGATTTTTTTGGTAATTTGTCAAAGGTGTACGAGATTTTTGGGAGAAATTTGCCCCTCGGTTTATTCAAAACTCTACCACCGTATTTTTCGTTATGTAAACTACTAAATTTAAAGATTTAAGAAATAGCTTCCAAATCATGCAGAAAAACTGTGCAAGTCAAAGTCGAAATTTGTAAATTTATCTTTTCTAGGTTCATGCAACTCTATTCGAGGTTCAATTCTGGCAGCTACAAAAGGCATATCACCAAACTTTGATGCCCAGTCGATTATTGGCCTTGTTGTCACTTTTATTATTGTGTTGTTTTCTTGCATTCGAACATCAAGCACATCTCAAGTTGGCAAGCTAGGCCTCGGTGGAGGAGCATCTTCCCCAGCGACAGAGTCAACTATTTTGTCTGACAGCAAAACAAGTGCAAAAGAGGATAACATCGAGGAAGCTCAGTCAGGTAGGCAATATACCTTTTAGCTATTCTACCAAGAGTGTGGATCGAACGATGTTTTTCATACATTTTGCAGAAATCTGAGGAGTTTTCGAAAAAGAACAACAGTGATAGAAGCAGGGCCGAAGCCAATGGGGGACTGGGGGCAGAGCACGCCCCCCCAGGAGACTATTTGTTCGAAATTTTGCTCTACTTGTCGAATTTTTTGTGATTTACATGTCCAATTTTGGAAGATTTTATCGGGGAAATGATGCATTGAACATGAATCTATTGTAGGGTAAATTCTGGCAGGAATCATTGAATCTACGGCATATTTTGATAATATTTACTAATTATGTGAGTTGNCATCTTCCCCAGCGACAGAGTCAACTATTTTGTCTGACAGCAAAACAAGTGCAAAAGAGGATAACATCGAGGAAGCTCAGTCAGGTAGGCAATATACCTTTTAGCTATTCTACAAAGAGTGTGGATCGAACGATGTTTTTCATACATTTTTCAGAAATCTGAGGAGTTTTCGAAAAAGAACAGCAGTGATTTTTTGTGATTTACATGTCCACTTTTGGAAGATTTTATCGGAGAAAAGATGCATTGAACAGGAATCTATTAACGTTGTAGGATAAATTCCGGCAGGAATTATTGAATCTACGGCATATTTTTGATAATATTTACTAATTATGTGAGTTGCAAGGTTGAATTGCGAAATAAGGCTAAATTCTAGTTACTGAAGAATTAACTCATTTATATGTAGCGTATGTTCCTACCATTGGTGTTGTTGCTGTTGTTGTTGATGATTTTGCCGTCGGAAAATTTTGGTTCTTTGGCAGGATGCAGTGATGGCTGGTATCGGCCCTGGCAAGAAGCTCTCACGCCGCTCAGTCGAACCCTCTCCTTATAGAAATGTATACAAATGTCGCTCAATCCAGACTCTTTTGTAGCATAACTGAAAGGTCTATTAAAAAACGTTGATTGAATTTCTTTCAAAGTGGCAACGTTTTGAAAAGTAACGAGAGATGATCCTATAATGTTTTCTTAACTTAACAGACAGTGCTTTAGAAGGATTTGAAAGATCAGAGTTGATTGCTGCCCAGCGCAAGACATCGTTCATCTAAAAGTCATTTTCCAACAGATCATATAACTGGTTTAATGCCGTGTGTGAAAGGGGGATAAATTGTGTAATATATTGCTGTCATTCTTCAGCTGAACATTAGACAGGATTTAATAGGATGTTTCTGGTCTAGTATTTTCAGGAACAATTCACAAGTTCTACAATAGACCTATATTATATTATAGATTTCATAAATATCTTAATTATTATATTATAAATATAAATACTTAATCGAACGATATTTATAAATTTTGTATAATTTTCGAATGTGCACAACAGTGATTGAAGCTATAACGCCACTCAATCGAGCCTTTTGTATTAGATGTGTAAAAATATTGCTAGATCCAGACTCTGTTGTAGAATAGCTAGAAGGTCTGTCGTGGGCTCTTTGAATCGGAACTCCAAATTGAAATCGTTTGTTTAGGGCGACAATAACGATTTTCATGAAAGAACTTTTCACATTTACGCTGCGTTGCTGCTATTTTAAGACGATGTATTGTTCTTGACCTTGAATTTAGTACGATTTGATCTTTTATACCGGGTGAGCCAAAAAAACTATCCACATTTGCGAGGCCACGATAAATCATACGCTGGACCGATTTTGAAGACTTATGGCTTAATCTTTAGCTAAAATCCAGAGTTATATTCCAGAAGTTTTTTAAATTTTTTAGTCTCCTGTTTTTTTAGCTATAAGCGAGTTTCTTAAAATTTTCGGTCTCGAAAACACTTAAAACGATCGAAAAAAGTCGATCAAATTTTCTACAATGCTCTACATGAATGAAAAAAGAGAAAACAGGTTCGTGGTTCGATTAGTCATAATCTGCTGCACGATTATTATGACCTGTCAAAAATGGATACATTTTCAGGCACACCTGGTAGAGACTTCACATTCTGTACTCTTTGCTATTTCATAAATTTATTTTAGAAAAGAGTTATTTCTTAGCTGCATCTTCTGCTCTCCGTTTAGCTGCTAAACTAGCTTTTAAACTAGGAGTCTAATGTTCTCCTAGCTCGTTTCTTTATCATCATCATTTCATATCTTATTTTCATTTTGCCCATTGTTTCTTAACTTCCTCTTTTATTTTTTCTTTCCAACCCGCAATCAAGTTCTCACGAGCTCAAAAGTTTTAACTCTACGTTTTTATTGGCAACAATGGAAGAATATTTAATGAATTGATCGTTTCTTTTTAGGCCATCGTGTTGTTGATGATGAAGAAGATGCAGTTGCCTATAACTACTCATTCTTCCATTTTATGATGTTTTTGGCAACATTGTACATCATGATGACAATTACCAACTGGTACAAGTAAGTAACTTCGATTTCTTCAATATTTCTTCAAATTGTAAGCTTGAAGCTGAGAAAATTTGCTGGAATTTTCCTTTTTTGTGTCTGTTCCCATACCCTTGAGAACTTGGATCTTTTTCGAGGGGTAAGTTGCTGACAAAATTTCTCGTACACTTTCAGTTAAATTCCGTATATATAATGTATAAGGGCATGCCCTAATATGGAGTCGATTTGGAAAGGTCAAAATGTCATTTTTTTATTTTTTCGGTTATAAGGGCATGCCAGATATCCGTGTCTATACGGTATGACATTTAGAAACACGAATTTTTCATAGGCCGAAAATCAGGCAAAAATCTGTGATATTTTCACTTTGTTATTAGTTTCTTTATGATAAAGCAGCACTAGGATTTACAATGGTTTTCCTTTCAAAGCAAGTTTGAGGTTCCACTATTGTGCTATTAAGCAGACATGCCTTTTGTTGCAGTTTTGAAAAGTGGGCTGTTGAATCAACTGAGGCTTTTAGCAACGTCGTTTGAGCTTTTAATTATCTTTCATGTTTAAACCCGAGAATCCCGCTCCACTACACCCTTTCTGCTGAGTATCTTCAAGCTCTGACTGTTAAATTCATTTCCCCATAGACCTGATGGTTCTGACTTGAAGAAACTGAGCAGCTCCGTCGCAGCATTTTGGGTGAAGATGAGCTCCTCCTGGATTTGCTTCTTGCTGTATGCCTGGACATTGCTGGCTCCTGTCTTTTTCCCAGACAGGGATTTCGATTAAAGCCTGATCAGTGGTAGCAGACCAAGAGAGAAGTAAGACTCTTTACTGGCCTTAATGGGACTTCAACGTAGTTTTGTCTATGTAGCTTTAAATTCTTAAGTAGTTGAAATCGTTATGTCGATCGCTGCTAATCGTTGCATTCATTCTATAAGTGACTCTGACACTAATCTAAATTAAAAGATTAATAAACTAAATTTGATATACTAGACTTGATATGTCTTGCTTCTGCTAATCTTTCTCTTGCATCTCCTCCGCACTATCATTTTATAGCTATTTGTTTTGGTAGAGAGTGGCACTGCGCCTCACGTATTTCGTCAAGCTTGATGGAAAAGTTTCATGGTTCAAAGCCAACTTCGAGCGTCAACAATCCCATAGCAATATTCTTCATTCCTAATAGTGAAACCAGGTACAACTCCGTATGTGCGAGGAAACATTTTGCTTTTGAAAAAACTTCGAATATCCCTTGTTCTAATGCAATGTCTTTTTCTTGTCGACATAATCGATTATAACTGTGCAATTCATTTAATATAACTTGAATCAAATAGAGGTACTGATTGTTTGGGAAATAAGCTGTTGGAATTATAAGTGCGTATTTGAATACTTTACAGACGAAGACGCTTTTAAATTTCAGAATGCTCTTCCCCATTCGTATTCTTGCGTTGTTGAGCTTGCTGCATTTACTCATTTGAACATGTTTTTGGTAGTTAGCATTTAAAAGGTAGCTCGTCTTTAGACGTGGACTCGCGGTGGACTCAAAGATTGCTGTTGGAAGCAGAGAGCTTTGGGGACCTCCAGTCGTTCAACCCGAAGTAAATAATAGTAATGATGCTATGTCACAATTATTGAGGGGATCTGTTTCCATTTTTAAATATGGGATCTCGCCGAGAAGGCATTCCCTTTTTACTGCCATTGACTTCAATTTACGAGATACAAAGCATGGAATTGTCAAACCAAATGTCCACAAATTCCTTTTATACGTTCATACGTCTGACAAAACTTGCTTGTAGGAAAGAAATTACTATAAGCAGTATCCAAATGGTTGTACAGGCCTACATAACTTCATCGTAACTATTATAACTTTGGCAAATTGCATACGAACAACTTTCATATTTTGCTGCAAAAGCATTCCATCTGAAACCTCATATTTGCCGTCAAACTAAATTCGATGGCTTACAGGACTGAGGATTCATTACGTGAGCCTTAGTTTCGCACTAACTTGACAACACAACATCGTCTCAACTAAATGATATAATGAGCGTAAGTGACGAGCTTATATAATAAATCCACTAACGATATAGTTTTAGTTTGTGAGTGATTCACCAAAGCCCAGCTAGGCTGGTGATACTTTTTGTATTGGGTACATTGCATGACACAAAATTTAACACAATTTGCGCTTATCTTCAAGCAACTGTTTACTGCAAATCGAATATGATAGATTAGGAACCCTGTTGATTGTAATTCTACATTATGAAGGTTTCTTGTGACGTATTAATTTACATATGTCGTTGTTTTCGTAGCGATTACATCGCGAAACATGACAAATTTTGTTTGCTTCGTTAATTTTTTATATTTAAAGCACTTAACACGACTAGTTGTGGAATAATCCGTTATTTGTTTGCTTTTGAGGAATCTTTCCACGTTGAACTCACAAATGCGCAGTATCGGCACGGAACTCTCCTCCTTTAAGCCTGGTTTCCATATAATCGTTGCGATCTCAGCGATCTTTTGAAAACATGCACGAACGATTCTAGCGATCGATTTCTTTGCATTTCATTGAGATCGCTGGGATCGCTGGAGTCATTCACAACGATCCAAACGATCGTAACGATTATATGGACACCAGGCTTAAAGTCAATAAGATTTCAGGCGAAAAGTCCGTGAAAAGAAACAATTTAAATGTTTTGTTTGAGTAATTTTTGCGTTATCGCAAATTATGGAAGCCAGGCAAACCTTTCTATCCCATGCAAACCTTTTCAAACCTTTAGGGGCAATGTTATACCTCATTCACACTGAAGCAGTTAAACTAGCTTTATCTAGCCCAAGTTAAATTTCAACCAATCAAATGCATTCAATTTGTTGGATCGACCAATTAGAACGCAGCATTCAATAACCTGGTTTATTTTAAGCTGGTTTAAATTGCCAGTGTGAATGAATATTAGTCTTCTAAAAGAGCGTTTTAACAGGCTTTTCATTTTGTGCTCACTCTCTACATGAGAACGATGGAAATGAAACCTTTGCTTTGAACATAAATAGATTTAAAGTCGCTTTAAATTTCGGCATTTTCCAGATGCTACCTGTCGGCGTTTCATGGTAGGGTTTCCGAACTGTCCAGAGTATTTGCATTTTTTAAAGTACGTATCTCTTGAGATACGTTTTGAAAGTTTTTGTTTGCTCGGGAAACTTCATCATAGATTCATCGCTTCTATTTAGGCGGGCAGCTATTTATGACCTTTCGTCCCTTGTTTCCCTGCGTTAAATAAATCAATTTGACTGCTGCGTACGGATTCACTCTGCGAGGGCCTAAAGTGTGCCCACTTTTTCATAGTAATGTTGTGAGTCCCTCTTGACTGGAGAGAGATATCATCAAGTCAAAGAACGCAGGGAAACAAAGGACGAAAGGTCATAAGTCCAGGCAGCGAATAGCTAATGCAGCAAACATCGTGCAGATCCATGCTGAAGAAACACAAACGTTTCTACCCGACAATCATCAAAATTAGCGCCGTATTAAGAAATAAGTTAAAATTTACTCAGACTGCAAAAAGCGAATTTCTTGTTTGATTTATGCAGCATTTCAAGAGGGTCTAAAATCAGGTTCTTTAAATATTTGAACAACGGATTCATGGTGGAAACATTTTTGTTGAAACAGAGCCAGGTGGTGATATCCTGATTTCACAAAAATAAAGAAAATGTAAACGATTCTTGATAGTGCTATCAGAAAAGACGTATTTTCATCGAGTTACATCGAGTTAAGTTGCGTATTCTGGNGGTGAGCCAAAAAAAACTATCCACATTTGCGAGGCCACGATAAATCATACGCTGGACCGATTTTGAAGACTTATGGCTTAATCTTTAGCTAAAATCCAGAGTTATATTCCAGAAGTTTTTTAAATTTTTTAGTCTCCTGTTTTTTAGCTATAAGCGAGTTTCTTAAAATTTTCGGTCTCGAAAACACTTAAAACGATCGAAAAAAGTCGATCAAATTTTCTACAATGCTCTACATGAATGAAGAAAGAGAAAACATGTTCGTGGTTCGATTAGTCATAATCTGCTGCACGATTATTATGACCTGTCAAAAGTGGATACATTTTCAGGCACACCTGGTAGAGACTTCACATTCTGTACTCTTTGCTATTTCATAACTTTACTTCAGAAAAGAGTTATTTCTTAGACTGCATCTTCTGCTATCCGTTTAGCTGCTAAACTAGCTTGTAAACTAGGAGTCTAATGTTCTCCTAGCTCGTTTCTTTATCATCATCATTTCATATCTTATTTTCATTTTGCCCATTGTTTCTTAACTTCTTCTTTTATTTTTTCTTTCCAACCCGCAATCAAGTTCTCACGAGCTCAAAAATTTTAACTCTACGTTTTTATTGGCAACAATGGAAGAATATTTACATGAATTAATCGTTTCTTTTTAGGCCATCGTGTTGTTGATGATGAAGAAGATGCAGTTGCCTACAACTACTCATTCTTCCATTTTATGATGTTTTTGGCAACATTGTACATTATGATGACAATTACCAACTGGTACAAGTAAGTTGCTTCAGTTTTTTCAATATTTGTTCAAATTTTAAGCTTGATCTTGACTGAAAAAATTTGCTGGAATTTTCCCTTTTTGTGTCTGTTCCCATCCCCTTGAGAACTTGGGGATCTTTTTCGAGGGGTAAGTCATTGACAAAATTTCTCGTACACTTTCAGTTAAATTCCGTTTGTTTTAGGGAAGAAGTTACGAAAATATTGCCAAAATCCTAATCTATTGTTTTTGAAATCTTGTACCGGGTGAATCCAAAAATGTTTAGACGTTTGAAAGCCTGTAGCTCTCAGGCCATTTGTCAGATTCTTATAAACTGATAATACCTGTGCAGCTAACATATCAACTTTTATAAGAAAATTTAGTTTGTCAAAATCGGTCATATCGTTCTCAAATTACAGGCGATTTTATAAAAGTGCTTCACCTCAGAATCCCCCAAAACTGGCCTAAAATCCTTGATCAAACTTTCTAGCATTTTAAACCCACAGATATCATAATCAGACTCCATGTCTTTCTTATCTCACAAACATTTACTAGGTATAGAAAGAGGCTGCTGTATAATCGTCCGCACTTGGGACTGTCATTCAGCCTTCTCCCGTCTTTTTCTATTATCATGAGGCTGGATTGCTAGCAAATTTGATCAAGGATTTTAGTCCTGTTTTGAAGAATTTTGAAATTTGAGAACGATACGACCGATTTTGTCAAACTAATTTTTTATCAAAGTTGATATATTAGCGACACAGATATTATCTGTTTATAAGAATCTGATAGACGGTTTGAGAGCTACAGGCTTTCAAATATCTTAACATTTTCTGACTCACCCAGGTATGCTGCTGTATGGAGCTGATTTGCCCCGGTCAAAATCACAGGTTTTTTCTTGCAACTTTGATAATAGCTTCATTGAAACTTGCAAGATTCTATAATAGAATTTTTTTTCTCAAAAAATATGAAATGAGCAAACCATGAAGTATGAAACATTGCTGAGTATTTTCCACGATCTTCGTGCCGTATAGACGCAGATTTAAGGGCACCACGTATACAAGGGCAGTGCAATTAAATACAAGTATGTTTTAAGAAATCACAAAAATGAGAAATGATGCATAATTTATACTGATTTTCATTAATTCTTGCAAATTAGTCTTATCTCGTACCGACAGCTCTCATGTTTCCATACTTTCCTTTCGTCCTTTAAAAAGCAAATACATGGCACTTCAAGCCCTTTTCCTCATTTGTTTTCTCTTTTTCCAATAACCAAAACCTGGGATAAAATGTATATAAGGGCATGCCCTAATATGCGAGTCGATTTGGAAAGGTCAAAAATGTTATTTTTTTATTTTTTCGGTTATAAGGGCATGCCATATATCCGCGTCTATACGGTATGACATTTAGAAACACGAATTTTTTCATAGGCCGAAAATCAGGCAAAAATCTGTGATATTTTCACTTTGTTGTTAGTTTCTTTATGATAAAGCAGACTGTTCACTGGGATTTACAATGGTTTTCCTTTCAAAGCAAGTTTGAGGTCCTTGATAGATCCACTATCGTGCTATTAAGCAGACGTGCCTTTTGTTGCAGTTTTGAAAAGTGGGCTGTTGAATCAACTAAGGCTTTTAGCAACGTCGTTTGAGCTTTTAATTATCTTTCATGTTCAAACCCGAGAATCCCGCTCCACTACACCCTTTCTGCTGAGTATCTTCAAGCCCTGATGACTATTAAATTCATTTCCCCATAGACCTGACGGTTCTGACTTGAAGAAACTGAGCAGCTCTGTCGCAGCATTTTGGGTGAAGATGAGCTCCTCCTGGATTTGCTTCTTGCTGTATGCCTGGACATTGCTGGCTCCTGTCTTTTTCCCAGACAGGGATTTCGACTAAGGCCTGATCAGTGGTAGCAGACCAAGAGAGAAGTAAGACTCTTTACTGGCCTTAATGGGACTTCAACGTAGTTTTGTCTATGTAGCTTTAAATTCTTAAGTAGTTGAAATCGTTATGTCGATCGCTGCTAACCGTTGCATTCATTCTATAAGTGACTCTGAACTAATCTAAATTAAAAGATTAACAAACTAANTACGAGAACAGCAGTACGAACAGCCAAACATAAACATATTTGTCTTTTTCCCAAAAAAAATGAATGAAATGACTTTTAACACAATAAATTTTTAATAAGTTTACAAAATAGCAGCTTTGATGAACGACGTTCTTATCCAACTAACAATCCAGCATTCTGAATAGCATTGTATTGGTCTGGTATTTCCATAAGGGCATTCAAGGCAAAGGCTAGGCCTGGATTCTTTGACTTTTTAGTCACTTTGTTATAATCGACAAACTGGAAATTATCGAACTTCCTTCTCGGAAGATGACTGTCATATTCTGCCATGACATCCCAGGGGCCATCGCCTACCCCTACCAGGATAATTGACAAGGGAAAACTTGAAGCATCCACTATCGCTTTTCTCGTCTCGGTGTCTTGTTCCTCAATAACCTGACCGTCTGCAATAATCAACAAAATATGATATCCCCCTTTACTTTCGGTGATTTTGATAGCCTCCCTGATTATGGGAGCAAAACTCGTTGGGCCACTAAGCTCTGTTTTCTGGACCACTTCGTTGTACAGTTGCAGTACATGCTCGAATCCTCTGCAAGGGGAACCATCTTCAGTGAAGGGAAACACCCCTTTATCTTTCGTGATTTTATCCCCAAATCCGTAGCATGGGATAAGGTTGTCTTCATCAAACGAGCTCAGAGTTTCTGCCATCGCTGAAATAACTCGTTGATATGGGTTGACACGCCTACTGTTTTTAAAGATATGATGCAGGGATCTGTGTTCGAATGTTTTTCTTCCTTGCCATTCGTTACTCGCCGTAAAATCAACCCCAATGATTAAATTGCAGCTAGCCAGCCCAGCTTTCTTGATCGCTAAAGATAATTCCTCATAACTCTCAAATCTGTCTTCAATAGCTTGAAAATTTAAATTTGAATCCAATGCTTGATCGTCGAGAACTCGCAACACTTCTCTCCATAGTGTTGTTTGTTTATATCTGGCAACAAGTTCGTGTTGTCTAATTTTATCGATATGTTTGTCCGTGTCTTTAACAAAATGAAGAAGCAGTTTTCTAGCTGGTTTGAAGAATGCTAACAAGCAGATAAAGATGCAAATAAAACTGATAAATGCAGTGATAATATCCATGTTTGAAGACAAACTATTTCAGCCGCTATAAAGAACGTCTTCCTTTCCAAAGTGATAGTTAGCAAACTAACTGTTGTTCAGGCCATTGTCAGCGCGTAATTTCTGTCTATTATGACGTCGTTGAATGTAACCCGCAGTGTGACCATATCTCGTGTTGATACTGCTATTCTTTTCGATATTTATCAAAAGAAACGCATTGTCTTTGTATCTCAAAGGATTTTCTTCAAGCAACAGGGTCCTTTCTTAGCATGTACAAACACCTTCAAACAGACTATCAAAAACCCGACGGGTCTTTTGTTCAGACATTCTAACAACAAAAGAAATGCTTGCAAAGCTTTAACTAGGTCTCCTGGACCATTTGAATTTTTAATTAAACTGAAATGAATTTAGACGCGAAAGCTGGAAGTTTCAATAATTTTTGACAAATTTAGGATAAATAGGAATTATCAAGGATTCATAAATTTGTATGAATTTGTTTCCAAAAATAGTATACGTTTTCCCCACGTTTTTTATAAGAAACTTAGATCAGGCCATAGTTCTAAAAGTTTCTTAATTTAACATGAAAATTTTGGAATTTTAATCTAGATACATCTTATTATCATCTTTGATGTTTTTTTGTCTTCTGACGATTGCCTTGGGATTGTTATGGGAAAGTTATTTTGCATTGATTTTCGCTAATTTGAAATGAGATTGTTTTCTCTCATTGTATTGTTGAATAATCTTAAAGAAAAAAACTTGATAGATATTCACAAAATAAACAACCTGAAGAAGATTGAGGATCGATCGAAACATATCTTATGAAATAAAAAAAGGTCACGTTCTTTTTGCCACATTTTTTTGTCTTGGTTTTCAGGACTTGCTTGAGACGAGAAGAAAACTTATATACCACAAATTTAGTAACGTGTTACCCATTTTGTTTGCAAGTATTCCTTTCACATTTTAATTAGAGCAGATTGCCAAAAAATCCCCCAAAAATGGAATATTTCGAAGACAAAAGCATGGTAAAGTTTCCGAGAAGAGGGAAAAACGTATGCCGCTGGTCATGGCGGATTTGCAACGCGGGCACCACATCACACACCGGTAGTGCGCGCGCTTTTCATGAGTTGCAGTGGAACACATGTGGTGAAAGTATGAAACGAATTTCAAATGCTCATGGACACAATCAACGCAAGCAGAAGCTAAGTATACGTTGAATTAGATTTGAAAAATGAAATGATGCAACCCTTGTTCACACAATGGATTAAAATAGATCTTTAGACTAAAATTTCAGGTCAAAATCCGCCTGTGTGCTTTATTAGGNTTGAATAATCTTAAAGAAAAAAACTTGATAGATATTCACAAAATAAACAACCTGAAGAAGATTGAGGATCGATCGAAACATATCTTATGAAATAAAAAAAGGTCACGTTCTTTTTGCCACATTTTTTTGTCTTGGTTTTCAGGACTTGCTTGAGACGAGAAGAAAACTTATATACCACAAATTTAGTAACGTGTTACCCATTTTGTTTGCAAGTATTCCTTTCACATTTTAATTAGAGCAGATTGCCAAAAAATCCCCCAAAAATGGAATATTTCGAAGACAAAAGCATGGTAAAGTTTCCAAAAATATTCTGAAAGTGAGCGACCTGTGGTAAATCTCGTTTGATGAATTCAACCTGAGGCCAATACAAAATTCTAGCCATTCTCAAAACATTTAGGCCTTCAAGATCACAACTTTATTTTGAAACTTCACAATGAATTTGATAATAAAAGTACTCAATGAAAGCGAAGAATTTAACATCAACTTGCTGGAAAATTCATCCAAGATTTTAGAACTAAAAGAGCTTATTACGCAACGCAGAGGAATACCGGTGAACGACCAAAGACTGCTTTTCAAAGGAAGGGCCTTGACGGACGAGGGGAAAACACTGGGGGAATATGGAATAACTGAAAACAGCAAATTACATTTATCGTTGAAGAAGTCAAGTCAGAATGCTTCAAAATCAGTTCAGAATAGTCTCGGGAAGAATAAAGGTCCTGATTTCCTGAAAAGATTGGAAGAAATTTTGAAAAAGCATTTCCACCCTCAAGATGCTGACAAAGTGATGCAAAAATTTAAAGAACTGTATGGAAATATGATAGAAGGGATGAGTCTGGATGACTTTGAAAGGATTGCAAAATATGAAATTAAAAAGCAAAATAAGTGAACTTTTTCCTAAGATATTAATTATGGCAGCAAAATCCTACATGATGTAGTCTGAAAATCTATGTTATGGATTTAATGTTTGTTGCATATGTTAGAAGCACAAAAAAAGATGAAGACTAGCATAGCATTTCAAAGTTGATACTTCATATGTTAGATACAAACAGTATACTGTATGATAAAAAGAACTTTGAAAATCTATTTCTTTGAAGTATAGCAGTTAGTTATGTCTATGCCAGTCTGCAGAGTGTGGCAACTGCACTCACAAGATTTTTTACAAGAAATTTATGTGCACGCCGATTTTGAACGAGATCTTTTGTTCACTACTTTGAAAGCAAAGGAATCAAAGACCTTGCAAGCGAGCATGCCACTGCTTCCTCGGTCTGCACGCGCAAGATCTCATCAAGAACTGCCATACTCTGCAGACTGGTGTCTATGGAACACCTTATGTTTCCCTAAACTGCAATTGAAGCATTTATTTGCAAAAGAAATTTGACAGGATTTCTTATAAAAATAAATTTAAATGATGGCCTTGTTAAGTTGAATGTTGTTATTATTGAAGAACAACCACTCTAACACCTGAATGAATGACGTCTGAACCCAAAGTTCATATGCAAATGTATTCAAAATATCTAAGGAAAACATGCCAAAAAGTTTTGAAAGACAGAATGCTTTTCGATTTTCTCTACAGGGGAAAATCGAAACAAACTCTTCCCTGTACTTAGAAATTTCTAAACTTATCATGGTTTTTCTGGTGGAAAAACTTTTAAATGAAGAACTTTGAGAGCTTTTGATCAGCCAAAAACTTATTTTGACCACGAAATCAATATTTTTACTGCTAAAATTGAAGTTTGCTGAGAGCTGGACATTTTGCTTAAAGAAATTTCCAATTTTCGTATGCCAGTGGTAAGATCATGGAGTGCAGGAATGAATGCTGCAATCTGCTCGAGTGGGCTCCCTGTGTTTGTTTATCTGCAAGGGATCATGCGAAGGAGCTGTTACGTCATCGTTTTGAGCATTTCGCGCGCTTTTTTCCAACAAAATGGGGGACAAACGATGAGCTCGCTGTGAATGAAGATGAAATAACCGCTGTTTACGGGTTCAATAAAATTCAACATGTTTATCGAACGACCAAAAGAAGAAGTATATGATATCCTTTCTACAGAGGTAATATACTATGTCTGTTCAACCTATTATCGGCTTCGAAAATTTAATCCAGCTTTCTTCTCTCGCGCCGGGCCTAGGCCTAGGCCTAACTTTTGGTACTTTTGGACTGTTTGACTCTTCTACTCTATCTGGGCCTAGGCCTAGGGGCCAAGCAAACAAAGAGCTAGCTCAATAAGACAGAGGCAGATTTTGTAACAATGGTTTTGCGTATGAGGCAAACTTTCCATTGCTTTTCATTGACACGATTCGATGGATGTCGATGTACGATGACACAAACAAATTAGCTTTTCAAAACAAAGGCATTTTAATGGCTGACTTGTCCATTCGCAAAAGTAAACATGAAGGAAATTGCAAAAGACAGCTTGAAGCTACCTAGCGTACAGAGTATGGTACTTGCACATCAGAAATATTCAATAGTCTATTCAAAATAGACAATCGAGAGCAAAACAAAGTTGGTCATGTGCACTGGAGATCTTGTTGATAAGGGGACTGTCTCAAAAATTTTGGTTAGTGTCATTTTGATTGCAAAATATCGGTCGGTCAGTCGGCAATATGATCAAATTTCAATTTTTCCCAAATTTTTAAGTTCGGACAATGTATTGAATACTAAAACTGAAAATCTTCGTTGTTGTTTTCCTATATAAAATTTAGACGCCCGATCCAAAACTCTGATTTTTTCCATTTTTAGAAGACGGTCGGTCGGACGACGCTAACCAAACATTTTTGAGACGGTCGCCTAAGTGCCATTCTCTCCGGCTAACTAGCTTGTTGCGCAAGCGAAAAAGGGCTTTTTAAGAGTAGACATTGATTGAATCCCTATATCAAATCAAGAAGGATAAACCTAAACGTCCGCTGCCACAATTATATATATTTATTTCAGAGAATTACCAGCTTAACTAGTCTTTCCATTTCCTTTTTTGCAGAGAGTGCTCATCTTGGTATCACTTGATGTTGATGCGTTGTGTTCATGCAAGATTTTACAGGTATGATGTTACTCGACCAGACTGGAAAGTTTGAAAACTGCAGCGGTGTAATCCTCTGACTTTGCAACCAGAACAGTCAGGCGGACAGGGTTCGATCCCAGGTAGAGCCCCACCATTTGAGCGTCATGACAAGGGGATGCGGACTCGATTAGGTCTTCTCTACTTCTGCGATCCCAGCACTTGGCGCTAAAAAAACCGCAACTTCAACCGTAACTTCACTGGCAAGTTCTGAAAAAAGAGCAATGGAACGTCTTGTTTATTTTGTTTTGTGCCGGCCAGATGTTGTGCATGTGAGGCAAACTTTCCAGTTTGGTAATTTGTTAATGTACGTGTCAGGTGGAAAACACAACTTCGTTACAAATCGGAGAATGAGAATGAAGACGACAAACATATTGTTTTGCATTTATTCGACACATCCATATATTTGTGTATTAATTTAACGACACTAAAAACTAATTATGTCGTTAAATTAATACACAAATATATGGATGTGTTGAATAAATGAAAAACAACATGTTTGTCATCTTCATTCTCATTCTCCGATTTGATAAAAATTCAGCTGATTCAATTTTCATGTGCCATTCCTAAATTCCAGTTCAATTCAAAAGTTGAAAACCACTGTCACAAATATAGTTACAAACATGTAAAGTCTGTCTCAAATTCAATGTCACGTAAGATTTGTGATTTAATGCAAAATTACAGTACTCATGCAAAACACTTCAATTGTTGTTATTCGTGGGCATTTTCACTTGACATCTAATTTGAGACAGAATATAATCTGAACCGTAAGTCGAGAAAAGCATTTTCTTGTTTCTGCTTTATGGTAATTTCAAGTGTTAACAAGAGTGTTTTTTATGCAGTGGATGTTTCAAAGGGATCACATTCAGTACACAATTGTGCCAATAAATGGATTAGAAGACTTGAAAGCAACATTCTTAGAGCACAAGGAACAGGTTTATACTTCATAATTTTGTACTTCTTATTTCACTGAAAAAGGTAATTAGTATATTTCTACCTCTTAAAAGACATAAAAAACGGATTTTTAGAGATTTCTAAGGATTCTTCATGAAAACAGAAAAATTTCTTTTAAATTTAAATGATTTCTAGAGGGGGGTTTGCTTGATTGAATGAGACTGATAAGTTGATTAGCTTTAATTGATTGGATGTTTATATGGATGTACTTCTGAGAAAATCTCCTCATGAACTCTTGTATCCTTTGAATAAAAGCTTACTTATTTGCAATGTTTTATCTTCAAGGTAAAGCACTTCCTTTTCATCAACTGTGGAGGAACAATAAACCTTGTTGATATTTTAGATCCAGGTGAAGATGCATGTTTTTACGTTGCAGACAGGTAAGAAAATCATTGAAAACAGTAGATAAGCTAATGGTTTCCTTCCAGGCCTTTCCCTTTCAAAATTTGAGGCAAGTGGTCCATCGCACACGTCAGTTGAGTTGAACGCGTCTACCGGGTGTCCCAAAAATAAGTGTACATATTGGGTCAACCCTATCGATCAGAATTTAGCATGAATCAATCCGAAATCATTTAAATTTAAA
>REGM01000284.1:106171-139552 GCA_004194415.1 Aurelia aurita | reverse complement strand
ATAGTTAACTTGAACATAGATACCTTGTTTGTTGACATTGGTGCTTTGAGAGTAGAGGTATAAATCTTCAAAGGACAAATTTGCCACCACCTCCCAACCAGAGCTTTGGCGTTTTGGCCTAAGCAATATCCACAATTTGTTTCACTTAAAATGAATAAAGTTTACTTCGGAGCTCCCTTGATGATAAGCGTCACGTAAATTATATTTTGTGAAACTCATTTGTTGTGCAGTTTTTAATGTTTCTCCTCCTGGTTCAAATTTTTCCAAGTCTATTGTTGACTTATTCGTTGTGCTTTAAGAATTTGCTTAGGCCAAAACGCCAAAGCTCTGGTTGGGAGGTGGAGGCAAATTTGTCATTTGAAGATTTATATCTCTACTCTCAAAGCACCAATGTCAACAAACAAGGTATCTATGTTCAAGTTAACTATCAAGTAATGTTTTAAAATTGATTTCGGATTGATTCATGCGAAATTCTGATAGTTAGGGTTGACCAAATCTGTATACTTTTTTTTGGGACATCCGGTATTTACGTCTTTCAATGATTGAGCTTTAAAATCGTATAGACAATAAGCGCTCAAGGCAATAAAATGATACAATGGGCAGAGCAATGAAATAATTTTCTGTAATACCTTTGAATTAAGTTGTGAACTGTTTAATTACTTGGGGTCACTTGGTTATTAAATTAAATTAAGAAATGGTGACCAAAATCTGCACTTAAACAGTATTCATGATGTACAGTAGAGTTCTTTCATAACTTAAAATCCATGAAATCTTAAGAATTAATAAGAATTTTCAATAACTCGTTAAAAAATTTTAGAAACCAGATATATTTCTATTCCAACATTGAACTACACACAGCACAGCAATTTTGAAGCTTAGCTTCCTAAGATTTCGAAAAATTCTTAAGATTTCACAAGATGTTTTATGAATTTTCAAGGATTCTTAAGAAAGAAAAACTTGTTCAGTTACGAAAGAACTGTATGTATGTTGTTTAAGTGGTTTTTATTTCTTTGTATTTTTTACATTCCATTAAAAAGACAAATTACTAATTACGCTACCTACAAACTACTTTACAAACACTACAAGGATGATACCATGGGGAGCAATAGACTGTGATTACCCCGTGGCCATTACATGGAGAAAGGATAAAAACTACTGGGTGAATCAGGGCAAATGCACCACCCGTCCGCAAAATCACACTCAAAGAAACACCCAACCGTTTCGCAAATTAATAAACAATCCTGCTTTAACAAAATTAAGTTCAGGCCTAAGTCATGGACTGACGTTGAGTTAGCCGAATCGATTGCGTAAATCGATTGTGTTTAAATGGTTGACACTGTGTACTGTGTACACTGTGTTGACACTGTGTATCATACTTTTTTCTTTGACAGTCACCGTCCTTTGGATCTGGATAATGTTTACAATCAGAATCAAGTCAGGATTATGATCAAAGAAGGAGATACATTTGATGAAATACCTGACTTTGAAAAAGTTTTTGATGCACAGGTGAGTGAAGTGTTTTCAATTTTTTTAGTCTCTGATTAAAAATTCCTTGATTTTGAATATCATAACATTTGATCTTCTCGTAACTATATAACTCAGAGAATATTATTTTCAGCAGATCGCATTTTTCTAAAATTTGGACAATTTGTCTTTGTTCACATTTGTTCACATTTGCTGTGGCCACACTTGTTTTTATATGCAACTGGAAGCTGGGATGATGAAACACCACTGAAAGCTGGAGAATACCTCAAATAGAAGATAAATTTGACTATCATTAGTCATCTACTAAGACTGCTAGAGTTTGAAATGATCAGTAAAATTTATTGGATCATTTCTTGTTGGCCATTAATTGCTGAAACACACAGAAATGCACACTTATGTATAGAAAATATTTATCAGTTTTTATAAACCCAATCCATAGGCTGACTGTAAAAGATCTTTAAGATTCCGGAGGCATAGTTGATAAAACGAATTAATCATGAAACCATTCTTGTTGAAGGAGGACAACAATTCTGCGAATGAGGATGAAAATGAAATGTCAAATGAAGAAGATGAGTCAGAACCATCATCAAAACGACAAAGGACGAGTGAGGTAACCAATACTGTTTTTGGCTAGTCTGCACTTTAGCGGACCAGCTTTCAATATGGGCAAGTTATGTGTCATGGGGTAAGGGTTTGGGTCAAGGTTTGGTTTGGAAAAGGGGTTTTAGGGTAAATTAGGGTAAGATAGGGTTGGTTATGGTTAGTTAGGGTTAGTTAGGGTAAGGTAGGGTTTAGTTAGGGTTAGTAGGGTATTTGTTCAAATACGTTCCCGAGAGATATGACATAAAGCTGGCCGCTAAAGTGCAGTCCAANGAGTGAGGTAACCAATACTGTTTTTGGCTAGTCTGCACTTTAGCGGACCAGCTTTCAATATGGGCAAGTTATGTGTCATGGGGTAAGGGTTTGGGTCAAGGTTTGGTTTGGAAAAGGGGTTTTAGGGTAAATTAGGGTAAGATAGGGTTGGTTATGGTTAGTTAGGGTTAGTTAGGGTAAGGTAGGGTTTAGTTAGGGTTAGTAGGGTATTTGTTCAAATACGTTCCCGAGAGATATGACATAAAGCTGGCCGCTAAAGTGCAGTCCAAGGAGATTAAGTACTTAATCTCCCTGGTGCAGTTGTCCCCTGTTTTTGGATTTCCCTGTTGAATTAGTAATGAACCTGTTCTGAGTGCTTCAGGATATCTTAGAGTGTGAAGCGTCCTTGCGCATTCTAGGCTATTTTCGTGTCCTTCTGTGTTGTTATTTTGGGAATATACATGAATTATATCCTGGTGAAAGTATTGCTTGCAGAATTAACAATTTAATATCTTACATATCATATTCCATTTTGGCCTAATAATCATGATATTCCGCGAAAATTTCATTATGCACCCCATACAATTTATATCGCAAGTGACTTTCTTTTCTAGGGTTCATATAGGAGCAAAAAAGCGAGAAAAAGAAAATGGGAGGAAGAAAGGTATGCTAAAATATCCTTCACATTTTTGATCATATTTCCCCTTAAAGTGCATTGGCTGCTGTTCCAAATTAACCACTTTAAAACTAAGTGAACTTCTCTTCTCTGCAAGTACGGCCCAATGAAGTCTTTCCCGTCGTATCTGTCGTCACACGTAACGTCCCCCCTACCAAGTTGAAATGTCTTGTCAGCGTATCTTTTTTACCATTTTTCTTTGTTCTATAAACTAATGAAGAGAACAGAAAAATGTACTGGAACTTTCTAAATGTTTCGATATTCATCTTTTTCAGTAACATGAAGATTAGCCTAACACACATTTCCCTTTTCAACGACTTTCGCTTTTAAATTTCAGGGATAAACTGTTATTTGAATACTATGAATTCACGTTTCATGGAACTTCGGTAAGTGCAGATGATTTCTACATAATATAGACTCAATGAAATATCCAACTTAAACTGTATAATGATCCATTCATCAAGATACCTAATTTGATAGCATAGGGCTCAAATCTTTGAAAAGGTGTGTGTAAAATTCTTTTACATTTTTCTTTGACTTAAATGGCTTGAGAGGAACTTAAAGTACTTTCCTGTACATCTGCCGTGGAAATTTTTTGATATCTTGATTAGTTTCAAAATGGCGGCATTTATTATATTTGAGGCTGTGACATCATCAAATTTCTAAATCCTAAATTTGATAACTTTATATGATTCGAAGCAGCTCGTGTGAAGTGAAGTTTCAAAGTTCACAGTTGTACTTGTTTGTACACTTCGTTTTTTCCAAGGATCATGCCGCTTTAGTTTATTCATACAGACGACCTGTCACGTGACTTGATCAATTCACAAACCACGTGATCTTGCCGCTTTCGTTTGTTACTTTGTATTTTTCTTCCGTAGTCTGCAGTCGTTATGTATGAATTTGCCTGGAAGATGAGTAAAGATAATAATGATTTGTTATGGTACGTAAAGTTCTTAATTTTATTTCCTAAAATTGGAACTTTGAAGGGTTCAAATCCTCATTGCGGATACCTGAAAGTTTGGCGTTGAGCATTGGTAATATACGGCAGCAATGTAAGGGTCTTGCGAGCGGGAGACTCTGTTTGCTCCATTTCCTCAACGGAAATAAGTTACCTGCAGTTTAAAAGTAAGGACCTCTAGAGACGACCCCAAGATTTGTTATTTAATTTTTGTTTAGTATTTAGAAAATGAAATTGCTTAGTTTCAAATAAAAGAGGGAAGTCCCTACCAGAAAGTCCCTACGGGCCCTATTTAATTTAATTTATCTTTTAATGAATTGGCTCTAGAGGTTCCTTAGCACTCTTGCATTAAGTTTTATGCGTATTTTTGGTGTCATGTCATCTGTAATATCTTATTTCTTACATTAGGTGGGCAACAATTGGACTCACAGAGCAATATCTTCATGAAAAAATATTACGGTAAGTACACATTGTAACAATGCTTTATTTCAGGCTTTCACAGTTAATGTCGCTTCCTTCTGTGACTTATTGTATACATTATTCAGCCTAGTAGAGGGGCTATAAAGTCTCTGCTGAACGAAGTAGAGCATTGACCTTATTTTACTCGGGGGGGGGGGCATTTTTTCACATATCCTTTTAAGAATTTAATCTACGGCCCAGGCTAGAGAAGCTCTGCTTCTCTTGGGTCGTGTAGAATACACACTTTTTATCTTACATTGTATTAGGCTGTTGTATTCTGCGAATAAAATTGAATTGAATTACAACCCTACATGAATCATGAAGTATTGCATTCGTTTTGATGACGTCATATTTATAATAGAGGATGATAGAGTTTTTGAAAATTTCCTGTAAATAGATAAAAAATCATAGTTTCTTAAAAATTACCTTATTTTCAAAGTTTTAATCGTTACAATGCAAAATAATTAGCAATTTCTCTTTTTTCAGCACTGAAGCTTATGTGTGACAGCTTGCCAACGTTTGGTTGCCTAAATGATAAATTAGCACCAAATTTTGTAGTTACCTTTTGATAGATGTATGTACCATTATGCTAAGTTTCAGCAGCGTATGACTTACAATAACGGAGATAAACAGGGGGCGAGGCAAAATTCCACCCACTTGTGAGAAAACATCAAACAGTTTTCCCTGGTAAAACAGGGTTAACAGTCCTGGCGATGGAGTGAGCAACTTTTCCTGAACGTTTACAATAGTTAATTTTCAACGTTTTGTTTTTCATAGGGAAACATATATCAGCAATGCTTCTGGACTTCACGAACACATTTTAAGATTAAACGTAAATGAAGATGATTCATCGTACTCAATCAACTGTCTCAGGCTTGCTTATGAGGAAGAGTATCCTTTTCTTGTCATTGATATATTTATTCTCTACTTTTTCGACTGTTAAAGCAATACCGAAGGAAAAAATAAAAGCCCGTCAGAGGCAGGAAATGGTGTTGCTTTCGAAGGAATCCTGATTCCCAGGGAAAGATTTCGTTCGAAAATGGGGCCTAGAGCATTGCTCACTGGAAATCCTCCAAAATATTGGTTATTAATGTTAGATCTGTCATGCAATCGAAGATCTGGCATGAGAGTTTCTGAGACGTAGCGGCTACATGGAATTTTTTTTAACATAAATGGGTTTGCGTTTTTTCGTGACTTTTTGAATTAGTTTAATTTAAAACCAGATTTTCTTTCAATGTTCATTTCTTGAGAAATCCTTTACTCGTTTGTTAGTCTCAGCATATCATTGTACAGACATTGGTCGCTCTTTGACAGTATATGCAATACAAGATACACAGCTTGCAAGTGAGTTTCCTTAGATTTATTTTCGTAGATAACAAGTTAATTAATTAGTTACCCTAGCACAGATTACAGATTGTTACTCTTACTCCTGTATTACTAACAATCGTTTGCTGCTTGTTTTGGGAAGGCAGAGAATCGAACCCAACATTTATTATATAGTTTCTGTTTACAGGCCAGAAACAGATTACTGTGCTCCTTGAAATGATCCCACCTCTTTTTTAGATTTCGACTATGGACAATGAGAGGACAGAAGAAGCTTCACGATTTTCTGGCAAACCTCGGGTTAGTTAAATTACACGTATTTTCTATAAGAAACCGCTTATAAGAAACTGTAGTCTCTATTTTTCAGCTATGCCACCTGGATTAAAAAAGCTAAGAAACGTTTGTGATTTGAAGCTTTCATTTTACCTGGTCACTCAAAAATGTTTTGACGCTGTACAGTACTGATAAATTTTGTGAAATTGTTTTGACTGTAAATTCTGTAAATATTGGTTTTAAGATTTTGCTAGGTACTTTAGAAGACATTTTTACAAAAATAGATTTGATACTCATTTAAAGAATTTAAGAAACTCATAAGAAACATATTGGTAGCGAAAAGGTCCTAAAATTTAAGAAACTGGCCACCAGCCCCGGACCTAAGTTTCTTATAAAAAAATACGTGTGATTTCTCAGAAGATACTTAATTTTGAAAGATATCATAAAATTTATTAAAACAATAAAGAAAGTATTAATATTTGATTGGTCTCAAATCCACATGAATTTACTGATCCCAGGAGACGCAAGGAGTGGAAAAGGTTCCCGCTATAGCTGGGCTTAATGCAGTACTGCTTAGGAATGACCTAAGGGAATATGTAGTATATAAGATTGACACGAGGCTAGGAATATCACAGTTCGATAGTGATTTTGTATTTCGGACCCCGCCCCCTCCCACCCATATCAGCCCATATCTCGAAAGTAAAAGTATGATGATACTTTAGAATGGTACTTGACACTGCGTTCGCCATGTTTTCACTAGACCGAGCCTACTATACCTTGAGTTTATATCTTGTGTTAGACTGTTAGTTTTTGAAACGTAATTAGAATATAGTGTTGATCAGTAAATATAGTTATTTTCGTTTGAGTGTAACGAATTAGANCTTAATGCAGTACTGCTTAGGAATGGCCCAAAGGAATATGTAGTATATAAGATTGACACGAGGCTAGGAATATCACAGTTCGATAGTGATTTTGTATTTCGGACCCCGCCCCCTCCCACCCATATCAACCCATATCTCGAAAGTAAAAGTATGATGATACTTTAGAATGGTACTTGACACTGCGTTCGCCATGTTTTCACTAGACCGAGCCTACTATACCTTGAGTTTATATCTTGTGTTAGACGGTGTTAGACTGTTAGTTTTTGAAACGCAATTAGAATATAGTGTTGATCAGTAAATATAATTATTTTCGTTTGAGTGTAACGAATTAGAAAATAACAGAATTTAACATCAAAATTCATCTCTCCTTTGTTGTGAATAAATTCTTTCAAATTATTTTTTTGACAGATTGCCGATTATTCAATGCAAACAAAATTTCACTTCGATGGATGTAGAGCTACGGAATGATGTAAAAGAGTTAATTGATAAACATAGTAAAAAATTTGGGTAAGTGCTCCAAACTCTTTTATAATCTCTAATGATGTATTTTCAAATAAAGGAGGGGAATGAATTATTTAATTCCTTGATAACGATTTCATGTCAAGCTTTGTTAGAATTGCTTATAATATTTTGCACTTAGGTAGCATGTTGCACATGAAATACAGTAAACATCCACGTATAAGAACCTAGTGAATTAAGAGCCTACAGGCTAAAATTGTAAAATTAGTACCCCTTTTGACTGGAAAAAGGAACAAAACGACATGATATCGGGACTTTCCGATTGCACTGCTACATTTTTGAAAATGCCTTTGGAAAATGCCCAAGAAATCAAATCATGGTTGGGCCCTTTCTCAAAACCTCTGGTTTCAAGCGCACTCAACATTTTGACGTTGGGAGCTCGTATCTCCGGTGTTTCGTAGACGATTCATGAATGCAAGGTACGTGCATTTAAGTTGAAGATTCAAAAATGTAGCAGTGCAATCGGAAAGTCCCGATATCATGTCGTTTTTTTCCTTTTTCCAGTCAAAAGGGGTACCTTTTTCTGAGACACCCGGTACAATAAAGTCCCGCCTTTAAGAAACCCACTTTTAGACATCAGCCTATTGTTCTTCCTTAATTAGTCTATTGTTCTTCTATTGTTTTTTGCAAAAATTCAGGGTCTGAGTTTCTTGTAAAATGGTTCTTAAAGGGGATCTGAAACGAAATTTTTTATTTGCAAAATGAAATGACAAACTGGGTTGATTAATGATGCCGTTTAAAGTTTTGTGATATTTTATTTTGTTTCGGAGATATTCGCTGTTTTGTGTCTTGAAGTGATGACGTCATTTTGTTTGCATATTCATAAGGGAAGTATAAACAGAGAGTAGCAAAATCGGTGAAATTGACTATGTATACGATTAAACCTGCTGCTGAAGTATGTTAGTGGGACAAACATTGCCCAGAGATGTCATATATCTCATAAAAAGAAAGTCCAGTGCCAAAGCTTTGGTTTTCGGGCATTTTTATAAGAAATGTTGTCAACATCAATTGTTTTCTTGCTTTTTTGCAAACAAAATGACGTCATCAGCTTCAATCATAAAATAGGGAATAATTCCAAAACAAAACATTATATGGAAAAACTGAAAACGTTGTTCTTGGTTTTTCAACCAGGCTATTCGCTTTCGCAAATAAAAAATTTCGTTTCAGGTCACCTTTAAAGGCGGGACTTTACTGTAACTCATTATATCTGAAGCAAGGCTGACGTGCAAAATTGTAAGTTCTTATACGTGTTTACTCTACTCGTATTTTATGTTTTCAATTCGTGAAATTGAGATCCCACTTTACCGTAATGTTTCTCTCTTCGCTACAGAATTGAAGACATTAGTTGCCCGTCTTTTACTGCTCAATATGGTTTCAAGAATAAGGTGAATATTTGCAGACCTTTAATTTTATCGCAGATTTGAGATGCATTTTGTAACATTTTATACAAGGAGGCGCCTGTAATTTAGAAGCTACTGTTGCTCTCAAACTCTAAACTTTTTAGTGAAAAGCTGAAATTTATTTTCGAACCATCCGATGCCTTTTGTCAATTTTTATTTCATTTAAATTTAACATATTCAAAATATTCCAAAGATATAATGTTTTGAAAATCTGAATCGAAGATGAACAGGTTCTGATGAAGTCAAACCAGTGCTTCAATTTCTGTAGAAGGCTCCGTTTGATAAAGATTTCTTCACAACTGTCAACGCAGCAAACATTTGATGATGTGTGATAGATTTCATTTCAAGAAATGAAGCCTTTTGGTAGGCACTTTTCGTATGTTACAGTTGTTAGTTCTAATTGCGTACATTTCAACGGTTCTTGTTCTTCATTTGCAGTTTTGTGCAGCAGATATCGTATTGGCAGTAAGTGCTGTACTGGAAGACTTTGTGAGTATTGCTATAAACATAAGTTGATGCCTATCCTATGCAACCGTACCAAAAACGGGGCAATAGAAGTTACAGCTCCTCCACAGCAACCGCACAAATGGGGCACAACTTTTTTTAAGGGATCGCTAGTTTTTGTATGAGTGCTCTTTGGATCTTGGCGGACGATCACAGTGTGCTGTAGTAAAGTCTTACTATATTCTAATTCTGTGTCACATTAGATATCAGGTGAGATTTGCGACAACGCAAAGTTACCCCTGCAAAACTATTTAATGACTTTTATTCGCGGGTATTTTCGCCCGACATCTAATGTGATGTTTTGATTGATGTGATGATTTTGCTCTTTACGCATGCGCATACGAATAGTACAAATAATACTCCCACATCCAGTGTCATCCACTTCATCACCAATCCCCAGTTTGAAATCTCGTATGCTAACTTTCATTGCATTTTACGGAATACCAGTATACCTATTGCTGTTATTTCTGATCAATGCATAGAATGAACCCCCAGTACCTCCAGAGTGGCCCACTGGTATTTCTGTGGGACGCAGTGAGGTGCTGGAACATTTTTGATAGTGAGCAAGTTTAAAATTGGAACATAAACTACGTGAGGTATCTAACATAGATCTACAGTGACAGCATAAACATCTTTATTTGAATATCTTGTTGCTGCGAGTACGTTTATTCCTGATTTCTGACTACAGTAATTGATGATTTATCGGAGTTAAAGACCCATTGTCAACCGGCATGCTTTGGGGACACCAACAATACCACAATGCAATTCTTGACTGTCACCTCAAAACAAATTCTTTTCAAACTTGTTGACTGAAAAAGCCCCGTGCAAGCAACACAAAGCCGTTGAGGGCATTTGCCAAAATCAAGCAACACAAACAAAAGCCCCCATTAAAGCCTTTCCGTATGTGATCTGAAATCATTTGCTGAGGCAAATTGCATTCAAATATTGCAAGAGAGGATCTAAAAATTGTATAGCTTCTAAAATAGAACTTTTATCAAAAGACAAAGAGAACATGATAAAGATCACCTTGTAGAATAGGAGCTTGTGTTTGTTTTATTAGATGAATTACGTCTTGTGTTTTGTTGTAAGGTTTTGTGTTGTACGGGGGCTCTTCAGTCATAAATTTGAAAGAGTTTGTTTTGTTTTTGACAGTCGAGAATTGCATTGTGGTATTGTTGGTCCACCCAAAGCATGCCGGTTGACCATGGGTCTTTAACTTTCCTCGATGGATGAATGATTTAAAACAAACAGACCAGAGTGTACTGGGTCCGAGAACTTCTTGCATCAACCTGAAATGGACATTCGTTACATTTAATTAAATTATTGTCTATAAAAGCCGATGTGTTCATAAAATTCTTCAGTTGCTCTGATGATGGCCTTGTGGCCGAAACTAGTTAGCAGATAACTGAATATATATAATAGCGCAAAAGATCAACTCGATACCCACTCTCTGAAGATGTTGTCCCTCTTCTTCGTCATTCACCATATAATTACAATGAATGTATATACATAAACAATTATGGAAAAATGCCTCTGAGAAAATTTCCACGCCCTTTTTATCTACATATTTTCCATGAACAATTGTTCCCTTCCACTCTTTAATTGATCTCTTGAAGCTAGTCACAGCCTAGTATCCAATACTTCTCAAAGCAAATCTGTCCAGAGTCTCCTTACGAGTGCTTGCCTTTTTTGACAACATAAAAATCTGTAAAACTATAAGCAATTCTCGTTTGATTTTTCTCACTGTTTTGTTTTTTAGAATGATAGTAAAAAATATTCGGACAACTTTCTCGATGCGTTAGACGTCTTAGCAAGGTGAGTCTTTATACTTATTATTCTATCGACAACTTGAAAAGATCATCAAGAAGAACTCAAAGTTTTAGTAGACAATAACGCTAAAGATGGCGGCTCCAAAGATTCCATTGTGTTTTGCTGCAAAGCATGCTGGTAAAAGCTCCCTGACGACCACCTAACGACATAAACATTTTGGTCTGCCGTTTCGACTAGCCAGCTCGAATTCGAATCGAACTTGAATTCGAATGCAACATGGTTCTATATAAATTCGATCATCAAACGCATGCATCTGCATCTTAAGCAGTCCTTATGGACTGACGGGGCTACCGTGCCTAAACAAGTAAAAATAGAAAAATAAATAGAATAGAAAATCTTGGTCAAATGCCCCTCGACGCCATCTTTTCCGGAATCGTCTATTAAAGATTCGCATTCGAATGACAAGATTTTCTGATTTGTTTACATTGATTACTTGTCGCGAACTTTACCACAGCTAGCAGTAGAACGGCAGACCAGAACTTATATGTCGTTAGGTGGTCGTCAGGGAGCGTTTTACCAGCATGCTTTGTGCAGCCGCCATCTTTTCCGTTATTATCTGGCCAATCAAACGTCATCCGTAATGTCAATAATTACCGCGTCACTAATCAGTATTACGTCACAATAGTCTAGATTGTTTAAAAACTTGCATCGGATCAGTTTTGATCATTATTCACTTCACAGCTCTAAGAGTAAGTCGCCAATGAAATTTACTGGTTTTAGATTCGTAAAAGTTCGTTCCGAGTTGAATGCTAAGAATGGAGATAAAGGTGAAAGTTTCCTGTGTTTATCAGTGTCCGATGTTGTCCAAATACTTGCCGCGGCTGATTTGTTGGTTCATAAGAACGAGCAACAACAACTGGAACTCAAGCAGAAAGACAGGAAGATTGAACAACTTGAAGATGTTATCGCCAATGTTTATGGCACCAATTGTTCATGATATCTACTGAGTTTTAAAATGGTATCGTTTCCTTTCTGATATCTGCAAAAGTTGGTCGAAAAGGTTAGTCGGAAGTTTCTTTGACTCTTTAATGACAGGAGTACAGCCGAGCTTATAGTTAAAGACCCATCGCTAACCATAATCCTTTGCGGCCCCAAGTTGACTTTTGCATGATATAAAGTCGTTTCTGGCCTAGGTTCTGTTTGCCTTGTGTTTCATTCGGCGCGCAAAGGATCATGGTTAGCAATGGGTCTTTAAGACGCAATTCGGAAGCAAGGACAACAGAATGAAGGTCTATTTCGGAAACCAGGTAAAACAATGGTACTGTATGATTAATTTCTTATCATCGCAGGAATAGACCTGAAAAACTTCAAGATGCTTTGGAAAAGGCCAAACGCCAGGTACGTGATCAACGCCTTGTGATACTTGATTTTAGTTAATTTTGACGACTGATTTTAGTCAATTTTATTTACTAATATGCAATTTTCGCTATTTTGGAAATAAGGGAATTGATTTGAATTTAAAAATAAGATATTTGCTGCAAAAATAGCGATAGAATATCGTCATTCTTTGTTGTGCACTTTAATTGTAGGGCCAGGGGGTACATGCATCCTGCAGCAGGGTACATAGGCAGATCTGATCATAAAGATAGACATGCCGTATACATTCTGCAGTTTGTCAAAATGATTGAAACCTTAATTTTTTTCTAATTTTCTAACAGACAGAAGCGATGGTGAATCAAGTTCGTTCATTTATTGACATGCATCAAATTGTTTGTGCAGGCCCATTCTTGTATGCTCATGTCCAAGAGGTAAGATTGAATTATTACACTTTGTATTTCCAAATTAATTTTTTTCCTGATGCGATATGAACCTACCACTCAGCGCAGGCTCTACTCGCAGGCAAGCTAGATTGTATTCTTTCCTTGGTGACTAACTACACAATTCTTTCATTTGCGTTCCGTCTTGGATTAAAGTATGTATTTGACTTTATTGAAATTATGAAAAAGTGAAGGATCTTGAATTGATAATAGTAATAGTAAGATTGTGTGCCTTGTGCAACTGATCATAACTAATCCACTTCTTAATTCCAATCTCGTTTCCAAGAGATTCCTCGTTGTCTCGTCTAGCTCAGTCTAGAAAAATTTATCGCTGCTTTTTGATAAATTTAGGCTCTTTCGAGACTAAGAATTTTCAGGAAATCTTTTATAACACGAGAAGTAGGCTGCCGAAAATTCGAAAAAACCTTCCCGGGTATTATTTGAGATTTTGACTAAAGATTGCCACAACTATCATTCAATTCAATGCGGAAAACTGAGACTCGTGTAATCAGTCTTAGGAGTTTGACTAAAGATTAAATTATCAATCTTTGAAATCGGTCATGTTTACAATTTATCATGGCCCGTCAAAAGTGGATACTTTTTTCTGGCCCATACTGTAGAAAAACTTGTACCATCCCTTGTTCGCAGGTATTACCAGGTGAGGGGTGAGTCAACAAAATGTTTAGACGTTTGAAAGCCTGTAGCTCTCAAACCATTTCTCAAATTCCAATAAACTGATAAGAGCTGTGTAGCTAACTTGTCAGCTTAGATAAGAAAATTTAATTTGTCAAAATCGGTCGTATCGTTCTTAAATTACAAGTGATGTTATAAAAATGCTTCATCCCAAAATCCTTCAAAACGGGCCTAAAATCCTTGATCAAATTTTCTAGCAATTTAGCCTTACAGCTATCATAATCAAATTCTATCTGTCCACTTATCGCTGAAACATTTACTAGGTATATTAAGAGGCTGCTGTACAATCTTATCCACTTGGGATGGTCATTCAGCATTTTGTTGTCTAATTTCTATTTCATGAGTGGATTGCTAGCAAATTCGATCAAGGATTTTAGGCCTGCTTTGGAAGGATTTTGAAATGAAGCATTTTTATAAATTTGCTTGTAATACGGGAACGGTGTACGACCGATTTTGTCAAACTAAATGTTCTTATCTAAGTTGATTTGTTAGCTACACAGGTATTATCAATTTACATGCATAGGCATCTAGCATAGGCCCCTTCAGTTTTGGACCACGAGGCACTCTGTAACCTCTTGTTGTTTGGCGATGAGAAATTGAACGTTGTCTCTAACAGAATGATTCTGGAAGCTACAGTTTCGTTTGTTGAGAAAACAAAGCGGCTTCGTTGATATCCTCAGCATGCTAATACCCCCCCCCCTTTGTAGCGTCCCTTATGTTCGGCTCATCTCTCTTACGTTCTTCTGTGTTTTTGTTTTTGTAGCTTTTGTTTTGTTTTGTTTTCGTTTCTTTTTCTTATAGAATCACCCGTAGAATTGTTAGTGTCATCCGTGGTGGGGACCAGATGACCTTGCTTCTTTTCCCACCACGGATGGCATATGTATGTAGTATTTCTTTTTAGTTAGAATTAGGCTTTGTTGTTATATAAGAAATAGAAAAAAATTAAATTTACATGAATCTGATAAATGGTTTGAGAGCTACAGACTTTCAAGCATCTAACCATTTTTCTCACTCACCCCGTATACTGTGGCAAACTTTTTAAAACTTTTTCTTATTTGCTTGATCATTACGAAAAAGGCGTAATCTAAAACTTACACGCTTGCTAGTCTCTAAGATCATTTTTCACATCCTTCTGTTTTCTAGGGAACGCCGAACGCACATCAATTCGCAAGACCAACTGTTATTCAAAAACTTGCACGATTCACTCTGAATGCATATTCTGTCATGGTATGTCGACCGTTAACAAAGTTACCCGTCTATGCAAATTATATATTTTTTTTAGTTGAATATTTGTTATATAAGGGACTTTGATCTACACGGTGTAGCAATGAATTTGAACCCCTAGGTATCTTAGCAAACGCTGTACCAACTGGGACGAGGGACAAATCACTTCTCAAAATGGTGTACTTGATTTTTTAAGTGATTTTGGCAATTTGTGTGATTTTGTTTGTGATTTTTGGGATGAAGTCGTATGAAAATAAATCAGTGCCTTGCCCCTCGAACCAGGATGTTAAGTATACTGTTTGTTCATCCAGGAGAAAGAAAGTCATTTCTACTTGGTTCGTTTGTTATTTTTCGAACTATATCAGTTTTCAAGGCTATAAAATTGAAATCTAAACCGAGCGTCGAAAGCGACAAGCACCTGTTGGAGTTTGTGGACGGAACTGTTCACACATGATCATGGTGAAGGCAAGTCTTTCGCCGCTTTCTTGAACGAGACTTCTAGTTTGCTTTTCAAATCAGCTGTTACTGCCGCATTTATGATGTATTCTTTTATTCGCCTTGGACAACGTACGAGCGATTGCAACTTTGTTGACACAATTTCATTTATCCTTCACTAATTTATTTCAAATTATTTTTCAGACGAAGAGCAAGAAAACAAACAGTCTTCCATTTATTCTTGCTGTTCCACTNGCAAGTCTTTCGCCGCTTTCTTGAACGAGACTTCTAGTTTGCTTTTCAAATCAGCTGTTACTGCCGCATTTATGATGTATTCTTTTATTCGCCTTGGACAACGTACGAGCGATTGCAACTTTGTTGACACAATTTCATTTATCCTTCACTAATTTATTTCAAATTATTTTTCAGACGAAGAGCAAGAAAACAAACAGTCTTCCATTTATTCTTGCTGTTCCACTTGATAATGATTCAGGTAGGTTCATCCACTTCAAGATTTTGTGTCAAGTGGCCCACAAAAAGTTGCCAATTTGATTTCGATGTAAAAATCAACGAATAGACCAATTGACATCGTTCATATTTCATCAAAATAGATCATATCATGAAATCTCAAAGAATTTACCACC
The DNA here is from genome assembly GCA_004194415.1 of Aurelia aurita. Lineage (NCBI taxonomy): Eukaryota > Metazoa > Cnidaria > Scyphozoa > Semaeostomeae > Ulmaridae > Aurelia > Aurelia aurita. The sequence goes on along the minus strand of REGM01000284.1, from coordinate 123,639 downwards.
AATGCAATGTTTGTTGCCGTTTTTACTGCACCAATGCTATAAGGAGGGGCAAACAGCTGAGAAAAGGAAGGCATTGATTTCAAACCAAACCTATTGCTGCAGTCTCTCCTTGTGTTGATAAAACCTGGTTTCCATTTCGTTGACGATCTTTTAAGATCTTTGGCGATTTGAGGGTCTTCGGATCTTTTCATATTTAACGATCTTTGGAGATCGCTGGGATTTTGGAAGAATGTGGGGAGCTTTTCGATCTCATACAATGCATTGTGGGATACATGGGTCGTTGGTGGTATTTTGCGATCTTCTTTACGTTTCCATTTGAGTTTTTCAGTCGTTGACGATTTTTAGCGATCTTTCTGGGTCGCTGGCGATCACTGGAATAGAACTGAGTTTTATTCCAGTGACTCTCGTCGTTGGAGATATTTGTAAATTTAACATCCATTAGACCTTTCACGATCGTTACAAAAATGCAATGACCGTAAAACATCGCCAAAGATCCTGAAAGATTGTCAGCGACCAAATGGAAACCAGGTTTAAGAACAACACGTGGCAAGCGTGCTGCCTTCTTATGCCCTTCGCAATTTGTTTCAAATCTTTCTTCCTCTGTAATACATATTTAAACAGACTGATTGAAATAATGAGGGCGGCACGCTGTGAAAGTAAAAACGAGCGAAATTTCGAAATATCATTCTTCATCGGCCCATGCATTCCCACGTAGGATTTTAAAAATCGATATTCTTATTATAGATGGAAGTACCATCTGCTTGTGTATTGATAGATTTTAATAGTAATAACTCACATCCTTCGGCAAGTTCCCCAGGTGTTTTTATCTCACACGAATAATGCTATACAACTATACGCTGTTGTCAGGTAAGAAATGGTGATTACGAAAATATGATAGTGAACTGCCTTTTCACGGCGGTGATCGCAGTAGAGGATTGAGTTGTAGCAGAATCAATTAGTGACTTCACTTTAGATTAAAAGCACGGATTAAAAAACTTGAATCTTCAGGCTAGCTGGCCTTGGTTTTTATACTGTCCTATACTTACAAGAAAATATTGCTTCATTAGTGCTACAAACCTAGACTTACGACGTGGAAACCGAATGCCTCGTGAAGCAAAAATCCCTACACGACCCCCAGCACGTTTTTGTTAAACACAAGGTCCAGGACGTTGGAAGATGCTTACATGCATTATATACCCTGAGAAGGAGCATCTATATCCAATAAGAATGCAGGATTCCATGAGGATTATATCATGTGATTCATATCTTTGATATGATTGGATCCGCAGGAAAAGCCGCGGAGATCCTGAAATTAGTCCCCATTTTTGATGCCTTTGGTCATAAGTCTCAGTTTGAGCGATAATCATCCAATTCAATGGGCGATACTGAGACTTATGTAATGAGTATACTACAAACCCTTACACCAGACCATACTAAAAATGTGACTTGAAAAAATGAAAATAGATCTATTCAGCTAAGGTTTGTTTACGCCCAATTCAAGTCAAGTGATCAATCTCTTGATAAAACATCTCTTGATTTGTTGAACATATTTCGTGCCATGAAAACTTGTGCCATGGATGCAAAAAGTAGAATAATACTACAACTTCCCAAGAGTATGGTCACATGACTTTAAATGGGTAAAACAAACCTTAGACGATTTTGTCTATTAGCCAATTTCGTTGAAACAATGAAAAAGTTAGATTCGAGGCGGTTGGTTCTAAATTTCTGACTTTACAGAGGGGGCGTGATGTGTCTTGGTAAAATCATCTATCTAAAAAAGAGGTCTGAAAAGTATGTCCTTTAACCTCAAACAGTAGATTATTCAAAAGCATCGGAATTGCGGTGCTCCATCGGTCATTGTTTAGCGGGGAAAATAAGCGTCATTCATCTTCTCACTATTGGAAATGAAAACGATTTTTCCTCCAAAGATTCTGTTTGGTGTTGTTTTGATGTCTACCTCTTGATTCACCGCAATTTCCTCGTTATTACAACCTGAAATAGCGAGGAATTTGTTCCTCCAAAAATCATAGGTGAAACACCGTTCGCTCTTCGCTTGTATTTCACGTTCTTATGAAATATCTAACCTTTGAAAATCTTCGTTCTAGGGACTTGTCTTTTAACTGGTGTCCCTCCGATAGGAGAAGACTTCACGCGGAAGTAAGTAAAGTTGAATTCAAACTTGAACTATCCATTCGATATGGAACTCTTGTTCTTAATTAAGACCAAACTATCAACTAGGTAGTTTTTCTTGTTTGACAGTTAGCTTGCCGGGTCTCATTCCACTTCTTGGCTATTTGCAATTTGTCACTCTAGTTTTGAATCCCTTTTCGAAAGGAATAATTCTGTGTCTCTTCATCAAAAGAATCTGCAGTTGATGTTGGTTGAAATGTTTAAAACTAAGACCAATCTAAATCCAAGCTTCATGAAATATCTTCAAGCTTCATGAAAGATATTTTCGTTGAAAGAACGGAACAATATAATTTAAGAAGTGGGAATACTTTGCAGTTGCTTTTCAAGCAGTTTTTAATTCACTGAATGATTATAAAAAGGCAAAAGCTTTCAACAGGGAGGGTTTTTTGGTATCCCGGTGTTTATTTATCCAAACAATTTTATTGTTTTTGCAGCTTTTTTGGTGCAGCTTTCGACCAGGCAGCTGAAAAGACTAAAGCACGGACAAATCAGGATTATTTTGATCCTACAGGTTGGCTTTTTCTTGTATTTCTTGCTACTTCTTCAAAATTTGTAATTCCATATTGATGAAAAATGTGAATTTTCTAAGCAAAGGATGATAGCAGATTACATTTGATCAGCCCTCAATGCTAAATATCTAGACTTCATACAGCAGTATTAAAAAATTTCTTCATTGGAGAACGAGTTCCGTTACGATCAAAACAAATTGTGGTGGTGACTATTTCTCACGAAAAGGTGCAATTATGTTTTTGTCGGTTAACTGTTAACTGTTAACTGAAATCGGTGAACTGTTATAGCCAGGTTTTTAATGCTTCTCGAACGTAGTACAGTAAAAACCCGCATATAAGAACCTTCCTCAAATAAGCACCTACAGCCTGAAATGTTCAATAGTTACTCCTTTATGTAAGAATCTTTTCACCCTGATCTTATTTGGGAGAACTAATACATTGATACAGTTCTCAACTGTGACAATCCGAAACAATATTAATTTGATTATCAAGCAAAATAAATGATGTTGCTCCTTGATCATCTAAAGGCCCAAACAAGTTTGATTTCACCACATTGCTAATGTTGATTGTAAGATTTGTAGAGACTGCAGAGATATTTAAAGACTGCTAACAAAGAAACATTTTTTGTAAAATACTTTGTTGGGAAAATATAAGAACCCGTAATCTAAGAACCTACAGGAACCAAAACAGCTTGGTTTGAAAAAGGTAGGTTCTTGTTCTTATATGCTGGTTTTTACTGTACTAGAGTTTCTTAATTTTTGGGCAACGTATAGCCTCTTATAAACAATAGTCCTAAACAGTGTTTGCAAAAATTGTTGCATTGTATGAAAAATATTTAATAAATTTAATATAAAGCGTCATTTAAATTAATCTTAGTTTGAGTCGTAATCTGGCTCTACAAATTTCGATGTAGCTCAAAATACTCTAGAACTTTGAATAAAGATTAAAAGATCACTAGAAAGTATGGCTGATTTTTGATGAAATAAGTTGTCACATTTATCTGTGATTCACAAATTCACAAGTAATGATTCACAATTTCGTGTCACCTGTAATGAACCTTTTGTTTTCTCCTCCTGCAGTGATCGAAATCAAAAGCGAAGACAGGAGTAAATTCTTTGATGCGTTATCTGCATTGCTGGTTTGAAGAACACCGAAATGACTGTTTTTAGCAACAAACAAGACGACTTTGTACATAATCTCTGCAATTTTGTAAATCAGCATATTGGTAATGTATGATACTGTCATTTAGTATATCCAATGTTTTCTAGAGAAAAATTCTCCTCTTTCGTTTGTGGTGCCATAACTGCGGGATTGGAAGTCAGAATAAATACATAAAAGAATTTTGAAAAAGAACATATACCAGGTGAATCAAAAAAGTGAACCGTTTTGAAAAATCATCAAAATTTGCTTATATTAGTTATCATGAACATTTCTTATTTGTATTTATGTCAAAGACCAAATTAATTTTAGACGTATTGCGAAGTCTCAAAATTTCTTTGATTTGGTGGGAATATATGCTTTTAATAGCACCAGGTTTTGAAGGATACCCTGATATCTCTCTTTCTTTGGAACTGAGACTATATCTTTCCTTGGAAGCAGACTTTGGCCAACATTGCCAAACGTAGTGAAACAAGCAAGCACCCTTCCTATTTTTAAACACCAGATTAGATGTTGGAAGAGCAAGAATTGCATCTGTAGGCTATGCAAAACATATTTACCGCAGGTTGGGCACCTAACATGATACGCAGCTATCATTTATATTTTATAATATTATTATTTAACGACTGTAAATATATTTTTAGTTTGTTTTGTAAGATAGATAGTATGCCTAAACATGGGCGGTAGGAGACCCGTGGATTGCTTTTGAAAAATATTTTGGTCATAGGTTGGGGTTATTAAGATTAAGTTAGCCGCGATGTTTTCAGAGCGGCTTCCTGTTATTTTATAGCCACTTACGGTTGACCCGGCAGACGCTAATCTGCCCATCGACTTAATTGAACATTTCGGAACGCAGTTTTATGAAACCGTGCCACATCATTCAAGTACCTTACGAGTAATACAATACACGAAACTAGTGAAAGTAAAGGATTGCACGTGAAACTAGGATTGCAAGGATGGTTATTGCATCTTCCTTTTGATTTAATGGTTTAAAAGGAACTTCAAGTATTTTGCTATAATTCTGTTTGCGGTATTTTTGATATCTTAAGTTTTGAAAAATTAAAATCATCGTAAATCCTAAGTTAATAGAAGAAAAGTGATACAATATTTGAAGAAACCATTGTTTATGAAGGTCTACAAAAAGGCAGTAAGCAGAAATCTGTAATTTTTCTGGTTTATGAGTTAACACAAGAAACTGGTTGACACAAGAATACCGTTGTAATTCTGAAAATAATCAAGATATCAAAGATTGCCAATAACCAATTATAGCAAAGTGCCTGGAGTTCCTTCCAAGCCATTAAATCAAACGAAAGATGCATTAACCATTCGTGCAATCTTTTTAAAGATTTGATGACAATGCTCAAGCAAACAGCTTTATGGTTGTCTCGGAAATCATGCTTGCAACGATCAAGAACGTTGTGAGTTCTTCCAAAAAGCAAAATCGCCCACTGTATTTACTAGTCTGTGCAATCCTCGTCGGCATGGTGCGACAAAATCAAACTTTTTATAATATACAATAACAAGCTAAAATCTTTTCATTATGTAGGCTGTCGAAAAGTCACGATTAACTGGAACTGCGTCAAGTAACTCTATCATTTTTGCACAATCGGTAGAATTTCCTTGAATCTGAACAGTGATCTCGCTGTTAAAGATCAATTTTTCCTATAACTGATTGACTATACATCTCCGCTCTCGGGGGATTTACGCCTACTCTGAAACGTCATGTTTTCCATGTGGACGAAAATCGCGTTTCCATCGTAAGATGACCACGCTTCTTTTAAGAATTAGGGTCTCCTTGAGAAGCTTGTTGGTTGGGGGGGGGCAAAGGGGGCACTCACTCCCATTAAGTGAGGAAATGTCATCAAAAATAGCCGAAAATGGGGCTTTCAGATGACATAAAATTTGTTTTCGAAATGCTTACGCAAACGTTTCTGGACTCCAAAATCGAAACCAGAGACAGGACCAAATAGCGCTTTCCATCTAGCCGTTATTGAATACAATACTACAAATTTATTAATTGTACCCCCTTTTTAATGCCAAGGCGCAAGTTATCGCTGTTTTCGCTGAAAATCTTTGGCCCCAGCAGGCGCTCCGCGGTCCCAAATGGGCATGAGCCACATTTAGTTGCCTTGTTTTCCTACCCGCTTAAAGGTATAGCTTAAAGGTATAACGGAACGCCCAACATTTCTTGATCACAGAAATTGTTGAGGTACCAGTTCATATTTTTTCTACATTTCTACCTAGCATCCGTAGCAAAGGTACTGTTAGGACACTGAGAAGCTAAGCGTATCAAAGCAGTATCCTGGTCGTTCCTCTCGATGTGACCACACCTCGTGATTCCTTTAGCCTAGAATTACAGAGAGTTGGCGACTCTCCTCGTGATACGTAGCTGGTTTGACAAGGAGGGGACTCTAACTACCGACCTTAAGATTGGTAGTCAAGCGTACTACCACTGAGCTGCTAAAGTCTGTCTCCAATTAAATGTCACGTGAAAAGTCCGCGAATAAAAGCAATTGTAGTGTTTTGGATGAGTAATTTTGCGTTATCGCAAATCCCACGTGACATCTAATTTGAGACAAGACTTTAGTTGATATAAATAGCACGGCCATACTTTGAGTGTGGATTGATTGGGTCGGAAATTTCACCTGAGGTCTCGTGACTATTAAACAGACAATAACATTGCATCTTGAAATTTCTAATGTTAAAAATTTAGCAAACTTGTACAACCGCCAAGGTTATAGTTTCATTAGTTTTGTATAAATTGGTTATTGTAAAACGATGAGATTACATTGACGTATCTGATTATAGAGAAGAAATACAATCTGTCTCAAATTAGATGTCACGTGAGATTTGCGATAACGCAAAAATTAGGCTACGTTCACACTGCTCCGTTTTCATTTCTATTCGTTTTTGTTTATGAAAACGCTGCCCGTTCACCCCGTTTTCGAATGAATACGCTATGAATATGATCGACGTTCACACTGCTCCAGCAAAACGCTGTTGTTAACCCCCTTTTCAAAACAAAACCTTTTGTTAGTAGCTGTCAAAACGGCGCCAATCGCCAGTTTGTAGGCCATTCTAATCAACAGCCTATACGAAGGAATGCGAAGCGTTTTCAAATGTCTCCGTTTTTGGCGTTATCACTGAAAATGGATCATTTTGAAAACGCATCATTTTCAAATTTATCCGTTTTCATTAGCGTTTTCGAAAAGCTCCGTTTTGACAGCGGAGCAGTGTGAACGCAAGGCAAAAACGGATAAGTTTTGCTCCGTTTTCAAATGAAAACGGAGCAGTGTGAACAGTGAGCAATGTGTCTTACAAACAATAGACGATTACGGAAAAGATGGTGTAGGGGCCATTTGACCAAGATGCATTGCATTCTATAATGGTATCAACAGTGATTCTATAGAGATTCGATCATCAAACGCAATGCATCTTGGTCAAATGCCCCCTGATGCCATCTTTTCCGTGATCGTTGCTAAGAACATTATTGATAAATTAAGATCGTGTTCCTTTTAGCAATGANCAGTCACATCAAATGAAAGTAACAAAAGTAGGAGCAAAACTTTATAAGGCCTTTGGCTTCAATAATGATCTAAGCAGACAGTGGTGGATTTAGGGAGCAAATGGGGGCAACTGCCCCCCTTCAGGATCAAATCTCGGCTTGGCATACCCTTTTTGGCAAGGAGTGCGCCCCTCGTAGTAACACTAAACATACTTCTTTCAATTATTTCCATCTGACTTTGGCGAGAAAACATACAATTCCGGCGATATTTAGCAGAAAAACCAAAGAATTTTCCTAGCCATGGGCCCAAAATTTTTGCACGCCAGCAGCGCACTTTTCTACCTTTGGTGCCTCCTCTGTAAGTTACCCCCCTCCCCCTCCAACTTTGGGCTGGATCCGCCCCTGCAATCAGATCAGGCACTCTTTATTATTTCCTTCAATTTTTGTCCAGTATGTTACAGAACAGGTCTTATCATTTGCTGTAATCAGTTTTAGTTTCAACAGTAAAAAACTGAATCAAGAAACCAAAACATTGTCCTGATAATAAAGACACTCAAAAACCAAGCATTAATTTGACAATTTGACACAAAATTGGAAAATTGTCATTGGCACAAAGACTCATAGCCCATTGTTTGCAGATATGAACAGAAGATCCCATACTGGTTTCTGGCTACATTGACGAATAACCCATACTGGAATCGAGCGGGTTTCCGCCATATTTATATGGCGGACAGCACCTTGAATTTGGCGTACGCCGGCGTACACAAAGCCTAAAATCTCAAAATTCTATAGGGGAACAATAAGCTATGGATTACCTTGTGGCGTACGGAAAAATTTTCCTGGCGGACGCATCTGGCGGGCGGCCCTACCTCGATTCCACTATGGCGAATAACTCACCCATTATATCTGCAACAGTGCAATGAATACCAGCTGGTGTGTCATGTCCATGTATTGCTTTTTCACCCAAATATAAAAGAACCCTTTCTGGTGATACCTTTTCTTTTGTAGCTATTTGATTTATAACTTTTGTAAAACTTTCTTTCTGTAAATTGAAAAATATAAAAAAATGGGTCAATGAAGCTTTGTACCCACTTTGCGATAATAGGAAAAGATTTATACCAAAGGATCAAATTTCAAAAATTTAATAAACCTAAATAATTAAAAATATTTCACACTTGCCACATTTATTTTGTATTTATTGACAATTCCATGGAATTTAATTTTGACCATGATCTCCCGTCCTGAGGGACTTGTATCATCTAAGAACATAGTATCATTTCCCAGATGGCTTCTTGCCCTTGGTGTTAGCATTATTGGACTTGGAGATTGTTCTTCACTCAAAACCCTAAGCACATTATTCAGTGTTCTGAAAAGAAAGAGAAATTTAGCAATACCTGATTTACCTTTTGGAAATAGAATAATCAAATTGTTTTCTAAAGATATATTTTCATCTTTGATTTGAAAAAGAACATAAAAATGCTCTTTATCTTCAGTAACATAGAAACCTCCTCATAACATAGATATCTCCCCATACATTGAAAGCCTCCCTGAATTTAAGGTTTGCTAAGGGCTTGTTCATGTGGAGAAAGTTTTCCGGGTGAAACAGGAAACCCACTACGCCAATATACCTTATACTGTATATATCATTACTATGTAAAAATGCACAATTTTTCACATGGGCAAACATTTTCGCGGCTTGCAGAGATATCGCTAGAGCACTACTGGGATCCCATCTAGACAAGATAATATTTTCCCATAGGAACAGGTTTTCCCATCATCTTGCCAGGAAATCTGGCTCATATGAAAAAGTTGCAAAGCCCCAGCTGAGTGAATTTGCCTTTGAAATGGGAAAACTCTCTCCATATGAACAGGCTCTAAAAAAGGGTCAAATAAGTGTCATTTTATGAATGGGGTGAAATTCTCTTCTCTTGTTCAGTTCTAATTTAAACTCGAATTTTAATTAAAAGAATTCTTATGAACTTTAACGTTTCTTACACTCTGATAAGAATTCTAGAGACTTACAGAAAGAAGGCAATGAACAGTTTTAACGTATGAATGGCCAGTGCAGTACAGTGGTTCCATTTTCAAGCATATAACAAAAATCTTGTTTCACTTACTTGAGAGATGATGCAGTCTGCTTGCTAACTTTTCTGTTAACATTTACATTCATCACTCTTGGTGGAGGTGGTGGTGAGGGTGAAAGAAATTCTTGAGAATCATTTGTCCTTGAAAAAAATAGTTAAATTGATAGTTAATCGGTGACAAGTTTGATTCTTTTAAAGGTCAAATTTCTTAATAGCTTCATAACTGATAAATGGTTCCCTAGCAGTAAATTTGATCTAAACTGCATTTTTGCTGTGCGCAGAAATCTTCCTCATACCATTTGGCCCAGACTATGTTCTTTCGGGGGGGCTCTCTCTCGATTGGTTAACCTATTTAGAGAGCTCCTCCTTAATCAATCAATCTTAAATACAATCATGTAAAGTTCTTTTTCTGTATTTCAATTAGTTTATTTTCTTTAGCTGTTGCATGGTATCTTGTTTTCTTTTCTTTATTTAGTTTATTTTCTTTAGCTGTTGTTGTATGCATGCTTGCAAGCTTTGTAATGCACGAGTCAAATCGATACCCGGACATCCCCCCCGGGCCACCCCCGGGCATTTGACCATAAACCTTATTGGGCCATATATATGGCCAAATCTACATTTTAAGGCCAGGGCATTTGATGGGAGTTTGCTAGCCAAGGGCGGGGAATTTGACCACCAAGAATGAAAAAAAATCAAATGCCCAGGGGTGGCCCGGGGGGATGTCCGGGTATCAATTTGACTTGTGCATAATCATTTATATCCTATTGCTTCAGAGATTTTGGGTCCTTAAACTCCCAGCTTTGGGGCATGAACAACAAAATTGAAGTTTGGATTTGGCAAATAATAGACCTGTTCCTGTTGCCTTCATGGCAAACATACAATGGACCGACGCTGAAGGTGGGGGTGGGGGGAGGTCCGAAAGTTAGCGGGGATGAAATCGATATATCTCTGACCCCTAATAAATGAGATCAGTGTAATAAATAGGCAGAGAATTCCTTCATACATACCCATCTAAAGTAGCAAGCCCTTTCATCTCTTCAGTATCACTTTCTTCATCTGATGAATCATGTTTAGTTCTTTTCCATCGATCTTCTTCTTCAGAGTCCGAGGAACTGTTTTCATCTTCAGATTCGCTCTCGTCAGATGAGAGATCTTCTGTTGCAACAGAGGGTTTGGTTGTTCGCGGCTTTTTACCGAAAGAGAACTGCACGGCATCTCCATACTTGAAAAGGTCTTCATCGTCTTCAGCCTTTCTTTTTGATGATGCAGCCATCTGGTCTTGCTTGGCACGCTAGCTAGTATTCTGTTCTCCGATCTTTATCACGCTGTTCACTTCTCGCTGCTTAGGCCAATCAATAAATTTTGGCGGGACGCTTTCGTCACTCAAAATTTCGTCACCAGGCCTCCAGTTCCAAAGAAAGAAAACGCGCAAACCAAGATGGTGGATGATAGACAAGTGTAAGACATCAAGTCGGCAGTGCAGTTAGGTATTGTATGCGGCTAATGTGGGCTATTGCTTTACTTTTCTAACAAACCTACTACATCTTAAGAAATAGAAAATCTAGAAAAGAACCTGTAATGTAACAAGCTTTATAAGAACCTGTAACTAGCTATCTGCAAACATGATGGAACCAAACAAAAGCCAAAAGGAGGATCAAAATTTAGACCTAATTTTAAATTACTTTTGCACTTGGGAATATGGAGTGCTTTAAAGTTCGTTTCTGTTGTTTTCCAAGTTAAAATATTGATATCTGTGGAATTTGGAGTACCCCAAATTGCATTGAAAGCAGTGGCCCAGACTGCATTTTGTGCTGTTCGTGGAAAATATATTCTCCACGCAATCTTTGAGAAAGCAATAGGACCTTTTGTCCTTCTATTGTTTTCATCTGCGCACTTCTTCGCGCAAGAAACAAAGAATGCAGTTTGGGCAGTGGCAGACCCGGAGGGTATGAGATGGCAAATACCTCCCTATTCAAAAAATTGGGCCAAAAACTGTAAGTGAAAAATGCAGTAAACATTTCTTAGTGTACCCTTTTACCCCTCCCCCAGTTTTGGAAATTGCCTCCTCGCTATTTTTTGCTGGCTCGGTCACTGATTTAAGCTGAATAAGTTTTTATGAAGCTTTGACCTTTTTTGTGAGTCTGCAAAATTGCCAGGTTGAAATAAATAGCCAGGCTCTTGTCAAAAGCAAAATAAAAACCAATTTGACAAATGGCAACGTCTAGGATATGTCTAGTGGCTCTCTTTTTCCGACTCACTCTGCTTTTGCTTTTGAGATTTCCAAGAGGGCTGTTGAAATACATTTTCAGTTTTTCAAAACATTTGGTTAATTTTCAGGGGTAGCCTCTGTGGAGGAGTTTTTGGAGTGATTTGATGGCTTAAGATAATCAGTCTAAAAATTGTATGCTTATATCTTGTTGTTCTTACATGTGTCAGCTTTCAATCAACTGACTAACAAATTACAGTTTTTTTTCAGATGGCAGCAATGACTTAAACAATAAAGAATTCACTTGCGAAAGGATCAACAAATGCTCGCAAAATACAATTTCTTAGAAACGTAAACAAAAGACACTGAAAAGACAACATGTTTGGAATTGAAATTTTCGTTTCAAAGCATGATTCTTTCACTGGAAAGATTAAAGAAAATTGGCAAGACTTTGAAGTCAGAGAGATAGGTATTGATGGCAAAATTTCAGGGTTCGATGTGGCTTGTAAAAGTGATGCAAGCATGTGCAACTACATTAGCAAAATCTCAGAGGAAGTGCCACAAATATCAAGGTCTGCTGACAGCCACAAAACAGAAATAGTTGATCATGACAAGGTTCAGAAACTTGCTTGTTTGGATAAAGCTCAGTCTTGTCAACATAGTGAAAGAATGCAAAATAGGAATGACGAGAAAATCAAAGAAATCTCTCAGTCTGAGTCGCAATTCGAGAATGCTGAAGATCCTAAGGAAGTGCTGAAGCAGCTCTTATCTGAAGCAATGTTCAACAAGGTAGCTGAAATGAAAGTTGCAAAAGAAACGAAAGATGCTATTTGCTTGGGAATCTTCGAGGATAAAATGAGCAGAACACAGCTTCATCAATGTATCAGATTCGTATTCCCACATCTGAAAACAACTACAACGAGAAATGATGCTGGAAAATGTGAAATAAATGTTTCACAAGATCCTGTTTATAACGAATTTGTCTCACTTGGGATTCCCTCCGAATATGTTGATGACTTCTTTAAGTTTGTCCACAGCCAGATGATCGTAAAAAACAAATCAACGTTTGTTTTGAAAGCTGGAACCGAGAAAACGCAGCGTGCAAAGATACACCATTTGATAAACAAACATTTTGGATCATTTTTGGAGTCAAAAACGTTTAGCTCATCTGATAATCAATGCGTTAGTGAAATAAATGTTCGATTCAAAAGGAAACGTGGTTTTAAAGAAGTAAGCTCGGAAACTAATGAAGGAAACAACCGAAATTTGATCTGCAAGTTTATTTTTTGTAAACAAAATATTGAAATGTCAGATGCAATAAACAAGTTATCACGTGCGTTTAAGTTGAAGCCATCAAATTTCAGTTATGCTGGTGTCAAGGATAAAAAAGCAGTGACATACCAGAGTATAACTGTAGAAGGACTCGAAGTAAAAGATCTGAGGAATTTCACAGAAAGTTTGCAAAGCAATGAGCTAGAGATTTCAAACATTGAGAAAGTTGATAAGAGGTTGCAACTGGGAGATCTTTCAGGCAATCTATTCAGAATAGTTGTTCGTGATATTGGGGTAGAAAAAAGCAGAGAAACTGAAATTGTGGCAAAAGTAGTAGAAAATGCGGTTTCTGATGTCAGGAAAAACGGATTTGTGAATTACTTTGGCTCACAAAGATTCGGATTTGAAGATAGCTCAATTAATTCTGCTGACATAGGTTTAGCGATGTTGAAAGCAGATTTTATAAAGGCCGTCGATTTGATGTTAACACCTTCAGGTTATGATGATGATGTTGACAAGGCAAAGAAATATTTCCAAGAAGCAAAAGATGTTGCTGGAACAATAAAGAAGATGCCTGTTTGGAAAACAAGGGAACTATCCGTGCTAAAAGCTTTGAATCAATATGGTTTTAATGAAGATGGTTGTCTCAAAGCGTTATTTGGGTTACCGTATGCTGTGAGGCTAATGTATGTGCATAGCTATTGCAGTTTGGTATGGAATAAGATTGCAACATATCGATTAAAAGAGCTAGGGTCAGCCGTGGTAGAAGGAGATATCGTTGCCCTAAAGGGTAACGGCAACGGTAGCACAGAGGAGGATTTTCATTGCATTTCAAAGGATGATGTCCAGGACGGAAACTATGATATCCCACAAGTCGTCCTCCCACTCCCAGGATTCAAGATTGACCTCCCAAAGAATCTTAAAGAAATATATGAAAGTATCTTGAAAGAAGATGGCCTAAAGACAGACGATTTTCGCCTTCGGAAACTGCGACTCAATGTACCCGGTGTTTATCGCAAGTTGCTTTCCTATCCAACGGATCTTCGTTGGGAGTTTTATGTGGATGATAAAACTGCTGGCATAGAAATACCGAGAAGCAGTGAAAGCACAACTGTTGATGAGGTGGTGGCCGAGGTAACCTATTGTACTGACGATAGCAGCAGCCAGAAGCGGACTTTAGTAGAAAGCCAGCTTTCAAAAGGCCTTGACGTTGAATTTGTGTTTTCTTTAATGTCATCGTCGTATGCAACAGTCTGTCTACGAGAACTTATGCAACATTGAACCAAAGACCTGTCAAAAAATCGTAGCTTGTAAAAATTACCATTTTATAAACACGTTTAGACAGGACAGATGTAAAAAAACCTTATTTGTTTTTAATTGCCCATCTGAATTTCAAAGTAATCTTTCGACTCTGGTAGTATCTTAATTGCTCCTATTTAGTTGTTTAAAAGACCCTGTGCTCCCCATGATCCTTTGCACACTCACGAATCATCAAAACGTCATATTGGCCGCAAGCAACGTCTTTTGAATATACAATAGTGGGAACATAGATAGCTACAGGAAACAACTTTTCTTTATCCTTTAATTCTTAATTCATTCAAGACGTTGTTTGCGCTCAAAAGCGATGGCATAACAACGTGCATTTGAAGATTGAAAAGACAATACACCGTCACGATTGCGAGGCCAAAATCATTTTCATACAGTATGAAATCCATTGTGAGACCGCAAAGGATCACTCTCCTCCGCAGAGGCAAAGGAAGGAATGAAAATAAACCAGCCTGGTTCGTTCCCTGCGTCAACTTGACCGCGTTCGCGTGAGAGTCCTGGACGCCAGGGAAGCGTTATGTTGACGCCTGGACAAAAACCAGAAAAACTTCTTATTATTTTTAAACTGTCATTTTAGACCGCTTCCGTGGAGCCCAGACCCCTAGTCGAAAATGACGTCAGGGTACCAGACTGAAAATAAACTAATAATGAGTGGCAAAGGATATTGGGGAGCACAGGATCAGGATCTTTAATTTGACATTACATGTTTCTCACGCCTGAGCACGCGTACATCTGAGAGGGTCATGAAGTGGTACGATGAGATCTGAGATTTGCCTAAAATGACACTCTAGGAATGGTGTTTTTTGTGCTGGGACTGGGATTTTATCAGCTGGGAATACGAATGTTAAAAACAACAGGCTGGGAATGGGATTTGATCACCCACTGTATATCTTCGAAAAAGTGACTGGGATTTCCCACAAAATATGAGTGGGAAGATGGAATTGAGGCGGCTTGAGGATACCCCCTTCAGGAGCCTCGTCTGAGAGTGTTGTGAAAATTCTCACGTTATTAACATCCCTACAACTGGATCTCTGTTCTCTTTCGGATGAATCGCTAGGCTAAGGCGGTGTCGGTTCCTTAGATGCTTGATTTTAAATAGCTTGCAGACCCGCTGGTATTAATTTAATCACTCCGGAGACACCTGAAAAAGAGTGAGTGCAAGGAGATCTGAGAAATGATGAATGGTCAGTCGATTATCGATAGGCAAATGCAAAAGAATCTGCGAAGCTCGTGCAAGCATATGTGGGCATGTGTGAAACGAGTCAGCATTCTTTGGAGATTGACAAAGCAAATCTATCTTTTTTCTTGCAAATCTGTTTCGCGTGCACGAGCTATGGAATAATTTTCATTGATATGCCTTTGCAAATCTTTCTTTTATCTTCCTCTTGGGACTTNTCGGTTCCTTAGATGCTTGATTTTAAATAGCTGGCAGACCCGCTGGTATTAATTTAATCACTCCGGAGACACCTGAAAAAGAGTGAGTGCAAGGAGATCTGAGAAATGATGAATGGTCAGTCGATTATCGATAGGCAAATGCAAAAGAATCTGCGAAGCTCGTGCAAGCATATGTGGGCATGTGTGAAACGAGTCAGCATTCTTTGGAGATTGACAAAGCAAATCTATCTTTTTTCTTGCAAATCTGTTTCGCGTGCACGAGCTATGGAATAATTTTCATTGATATGCCTTTGCAAATCTTTCTTTTCTCTTCCTCTTGGGACTCAAGCATAATTATTCCATAGCTCGTGCAAGCGAAACAGATTTGCAAGAAAAAAGTTAGATTTGCGTTGTCAATCTCGAAAGAATGCTGACTTGTTTCACACACGCTTGCAAGCACTTCACCGGTTCTTTTGCACTTGCCAATCGATAATCTACTGACCAGTTTTCCTAGTGTTTGTTGTCGAGTTGGCTTTAAAACTTTAAAATTTTATTGCGGAAAATCTAGGCAAGGTTTTGCCTTCAAATCTGGCATGTGTCTCCGTGAATATACATTGTCAGTGGTAAAACAGTTTGATCAAAATCTTTAGCTTAGCTTAGCGGAGTGGATAATGAAATTCTTCTGAAACTTGTAAAATATTTTGAAATGAGTTTTCTCAAATGCTGCGAAAACAAACAACTTCGTTTAATATATCTTTCGATTGCCAAGAATATGGGTAATACTATATTTTGTACAGAATTTCGATAGACCGATTGGTTCCAGAGCAATTAATAAGTTTCTAGAGAGGAGGATTTCTTAAAACAACCGGCTTTCCGTGCTGATCAGGGCGGAAAGCAGAGTTACCTTAAAAAATGAGTGCATGTAAAACTAAAAAACAACAAAGATGATTCGATTTACAAAATTTACTGAAAGTTAGAATTGTGCAGTTTTGTGCTAATGTTGACGATTAACTGTTACTGATGAAGATTTGATCGACATTTTTTTCAAAGACCAATCTCGTGCATTCTTAAATTGAATTATTATATACATTGCAGAAGAAAATATTTGTAAGTGATGGATTTCTGTGCGTTCCCTTAATTCATTTCGTTTCCCACCCTCGGGCTTCAGACAGTTTCCCTCCAGGCCTCGATTTTTGACCAATAATTTTAGGATATGATGGCTGTTAGAAATAAAAAAGAAGGTTTTCACAACCAAAATGGAAAAAATATTGGAGGAAACAGGACATGAAACATGAACCCTACAATCAAACTAGAATATTATTGAGATTGAGAGGATGACGTACGGGTTGGTCTGGTCTAACCACCCTGGCTTAAAGACAAATGACGGAGATATAAGGCGACTTAAATCAGGGGCCTGGGCAATCCAAATATAGCCTAAGCCTATTGTATTCCATTGTATTTGATGACCTCGAGAGATTATCAAATCAACTGGACAATGAGGGCATTCAGATATCTTTTGTTCTATTTTTAAACTAGGCGCTATATATCCGTCATTTGTCTTTAAGGTTAGTATGGTGATACAACAGATTTCCAATTTACCTAATTGTGACCGCTTGTTTACGGCTTCATTTCGTGTCTGAAGTCTGAAAACACATTGGTTTTGTCGTTGTTGACTTTTGGTGCCCTTTTGATGACACACGAAACCATCACACCCTGGTTCCCTGTGATCTATGACGTAAACAAAATGATAATTTAGTTTTCGCTAGAGAGCAGAATCTGACTTTGTCGACAAGGGCGGCCATTGATCTTGGTATCAACCGGAATCCGCCTGAATTCTAAGCGAT
>REGM01000284.1:68365-104573 GCA_004194415.1 Aurelia aurita | reverse complement strand
TCTGAAGAATCTTTAAATTTCTTTATAATTCTTAAAACATAAAATTTAGTTACAGAAATGATAAATATTATGGCAAAAAAGGGAAATTAAAAAATTCTGTTGAACCTATAGAACATAAAATGAGGAATTAGAAATGGATTGTCAAAGATTGGACTGCACCGTAGGGATGTGTTACTGTTGGTCAAGAATTGCTCAATTTCTTCTTGGGGTGTCCAGTCTTGCAGATTTCTTTCTGGGACAAAGTCCATGTATCAAGCACACCTGCAAAATACACAGAAACTTTAAATTGGAATGATTTTGTGCACTGTAAATTAGTTTTCTGAATAGCCTCTTGTGGAACCTGAACAGCATTGCCGTTTATATGTATGTATGTATTCATGAATGGATCACTGTATGTAAACAAATATTTTTTATGCGTCAAATGCTCTACCTACCTAATACAGGTATGGCTGCAAATGTACTACAATAAGAAATAAAAGGAAAACACTATACAACTAAACTAACTTGTCACTCAAGCCAAGCTTCTTTACACAAATTGTTTCTCCGTGGAGTACAGTAAAAACCTGCACATAAGAACCTATGGTTTTAAAATCAGCCTGTTTGGGTTCTTATTTATGTGGGGGTATTGCAAAATCAGGGTGTAGGTTCTCAACACGGGGCATAGGCTCATGACCGGTTTTATTTTTTTGTTATTTTTGTGTAGACCAAGATCTTTTAATGAGAACCTTATATATGGGGTTAGAAATCCCAAATTTCAGGCTGCAGGTTCTTAATAAATGAAAGTTCTTATATGCGGGTTTTTACTGTATCTGAGAGGATTGTTTCAGTAACACAAACTCTGGAAAACCTGGAGTTGAGTTGCACATAGTTGATCCGCAGCATATCTACATGGTAGTTTGTACTACAAGGATTATTGCATTGCAGTACATGACAGAATTTTGAAGTGGTTTAACCAGAACAGATTTGAGAAGCTTAACAGTGACACAAATTTGCTTTTGGAATGCTCAAATGCCAGATTTAGTTTAAAAATTGTTCCTCAATATGCTTTAGCATTTTAAGATGATATAAGATGTATTGAGCTAATTCTGCATAACATGCAAATAGGAGTAATTTATTTATTGCAGCATGAATTATTTATTGTGAAAATAAAGCCATTCAATTTATATATGAAGTTGTCAACCATACCTATTGTCTTTCACACCAATTGCTGAAATAGTGATGAAGTATTTCCATTGACCACCTTGTGGATTTCAGCTAAAGCATGATATTGTGTCGGGAAGGATAAAGATTTTTCAAAGCTATGATTAGTTGTCATACGATTAACATGATACTTCCTTGCTCTATTTAATTGTGTGCTCATCTAATTTCCCGAGGAAGAAATATGAAAAGTTAAAGGGAGCAGCTCTTGCAGCGCTGAGGGTGCGAAAGTCAAGGGAACAAAATGAAAGTCTCAAATTAAAGGGGCACACAGAACTGCCATTTTATTGCAAAATACTGCAAACTAGGTATCATTCAAAAGAGCTCAGTGAGTGGAACTTGAATATTTTTTATATGTCAATCAAAACGGCAAGCACCAATACATACAACAAAATACATAACTACTGTGCCACTTGTTGCAGGAAAGGACACATAGCCAGCAAGTTCCCACAATTAATGACACTTAAATTAACGAAGGAATTAAAGACAAGAGAACTTGAATCATGCACAGGTTATAAAATTTGGGTGGCTTAAGGGAGCTTACAGTAGTCACTTGGGAATTTTAGGAATTTTTTTAAATGAAATTTTCAGACCTTCTACACATAATTTGAAAGTGCAAGTTGTGGCAAGTATTGATATGAAGTTAGATTTTGCCTAGAGTGATTTGTTTAGCAGGTGCGTATGATAGATTGCAGTATGGTCTGTTTTTTGCCCCTTGGAGATCACATTCACAGAAGGAACAAGTTTTTCATCAAAGCATGAATGGTATTTCTAATACAGGCTTGGGCAAAGGAGATTATCAAAAATGTTATGTCCCATGTCATCGTTCCTTGGTGCGCAAATTCTAAGCTGAGGAAATATACAACCTATTTAAACAAATGATTTGCGGTACAGAATTTAAAAATAACCTCAAATAACGGACTCATCGTAATAAATCCACAAACGCAACATTAGACACTGTAATCTGGGGAAAGAAAACTGTTAACTCCTGTAAAAGAATAACAACCAAATTAACATGTAACCATGGAGAGAACTGTTAAATGCTGCAAGAGAAACAACAAATTAACCTGAAACCCTGAAAGGAGAGAAAATAAGTAGTTTGCAGATCTAGTTAGTGTGCAGATTTAAGACACATGAAATTAAGAAAAAAACTAGTGCTGCATGAATTCCAATGTGTGTAAGGTTTATAATCATTGCCGTGTTTGAGAAATAATAGTTTGTTAGAAATAAGTCAAGTTTAAGTCTGAGAAACCTGGATGAAAATGTTTTGCAGTTGCTACCAGCCTATGACCCTCACTATTCCGTTTGGTTGAACTTGGGGACTTTTTAGAGACATCTTTAGCTGTTTGTTAGTTCAAAGTTTGAACTTGAAAAATCTCCTTTTCCAATCATGGCAGCGAGAAAACAACACTATTTAAAGGTGACCTGAAACGAAAATTTTTATTTGCGAAAGCTAATAGCCTGGTTGAAAAACCAAGAACACCGTTTTCAGTTTTTCCATATCAGGTTTTGTTTTGGAATTATTCCCCATTTTATGATTGAAGCTGATGACGTCATTTTGTTTGCAAAAAGGCAAGAAAACAATTGATATTGACAACATTTCTTATAAAAATGCCCGAAAACCAAAACTTTGGCACTGGACTTTCTTTTCATGAGATATATGACATCTCTGGACAATGTTTGTCCCACTAACATACTTCAGCAGCAGATTTAATCGCATTCATAGTCAATGTCACCGATTTTGCTACTCTCTGCCTATACTTTCCTTATGAATATGCAAACAAAATGACGTCATCACTTCAAGACACAAAACATCGAATATCTCCGAAACAAAATGAAATATCACAAAACTTTAAACGGCGTCATTAATCAACCCAGTTTGTCATTTCACTTTGCAAATAAAGAATTTCGTTTCAGATCCCCTTTAAGCTTGAAATAGCAGAAATACAGAAATAGCACAGCACACTGAATTTGAAAAATATCATAGAAGCCAAGTTCATCAATAATAGTTATGATATAATTATTTAAGTGTTGATTCAACTGATAGACAATAAATTTCTCAAGCTAAAATTGAAATTGTCTTCCTTTATTCATGCATTATTCACACGAGGTCACTTTTTGCCATTTTGTTAATACTCATATCAACATTTTGCCAAGCAACTCAGCCAAAATATTAAATATTGATAAATGCTTGGTTGGACATTGATGTGAAATTTGATAAATGTGGTCCACTTTGTTTTAGTACAAGATATAGGAAGAAAGTCCATTTTGTCATCAAACAGGTGGTGCTATTATCAGGCAATGAATAAGTTGGCTGTGGACAAGTTTTCTGTTGCTAAAAAGATTCTTCCATTGCCACAATAGTTAGATTTGCTTCAATGATTGTTTGACTGATTTTGTGTTTGTTTAGAATTATTGCTAAGCAGGCTAAAATGTGTCACCACAAATGGTGATTGATTTGAGAAAATGTCAAAATATAGTTTCCTGAAGGCTTTGTTACGATTAAGGACAAGATTTGTGACTTGAACAATCTTGCATTGGACAATACTCTTCCTCTTAGAAATATAAAGCATAAAACAACACTGAAATATGTTTAGATTAAAACATCAACTATCATCATTTCTACAGAATGTGTGAGTTACAAAGAATTTAGCTGGTAGTGAACAAAAAAGCTACAATTTGAAATGTGCTAAGCTAAAATCATCTTTCAATCTATAAACAACAGTTGTATACAAAACAAAGAACAATAGGGGAAATACTGTTGCAAATTGAAAAGAAAGAGCTGAATTAATGTGAACAAGTTATTTGTCAAGTGAACGATTTCCCCAATCAAATGCGTCATCTCTATCTTACTCTCCCTTTGTTTAATAGGACAGTTGATGCTAATTGTCACCCAGAATAGTTATAGGCCTTGCTGAAATAAAATTCCTGTGCTTGCCAGGATTTAAACATCTTTTGAATAGAACTTTTTGATTCAAGTATTTCTTAAATCTCATTGACATCGGTTCCTGCAAATAATGCATTAAAGGCTATCAAACCTTTTAAGAATTGAATAGGATCATTTGGAAATTGTGTTAGATATTTTAGTGCAAATTTTTGAAGAGCCGGTTAGATCACTTTTAAAGATCTACAATACAATCCATGTTAAAGTAAAGTGTGCTGCACAATAGGCGTTCTTTCAAGTTTAGATTCACTTTAGCATGTTGCTAACCATAACAATGGTCCATTTCGCAAAATTAAAATCCATTTTGATTCATTACAACAAGTAAAATGATGTTAACGACACCCAACTACTAGATTATATCCCGTTGGTGATTCTCAGCAAACAGATGGTGTGTATAAGAGCAGAACTTTTTGCAGCTGCCAACCTCGTGGTCTTAAAATTCATATTCATGGTAAAAGATTCTTGGTTTCAGTAAACCTTGAAACTACTTTCCTGGTAATTGAATTGTTAGAATAT
The DNA here is from genome assembly GCA_004194415.1 of Aurelia aurita. Lineage (NCBI taxonomy): Eukaryota > Metazoa > Cnidaria > Scyphozoa > Semaeostomeae > Ulmaridae > Aurelia > Aurelia aurita. The sequence continues at coordinate 99,916 of REGM01000284.1, read as the reverse complement.
TGTTAAATGCCATTTATTTGTGGCAGTAGTGAGGCAACAAAACCATCAACAAACAAAAGGAATTGTTTGAAGGTTGCGTTTAAAGAGAAAGAAAGAAGATCTTTCAAGAACTACTGATTTCTTTTTCATTTTGCAAAGTTTGTTTTTTGTTTTACTTATGTGGATAAGAGTTACAAGAATTAGATATTATTAGTAGTTTGTCATACATATGTGCTAGAAAGAGCATATCTATGTATTAGAAACTGTCTAATTAATTGACAGAGAAGACAAAACTTATTGGGTAGAAATGAAGAATTTGTTTTGGGTTTTTCAACATGAGCACTACATGTTGGAATAAGACTTCCTTGGAATTTGTTGCTTATTCCAAATATAATTCCAAGTTGCTAAATTGTATGAAAATGCTATGTATCCAAAAAATATTTTTGTAGCAAATGTTTTAATAGAAAGTTGATAATTTGGCTAGTGGTGGCTACTGTACAAATACAGCTGCTACTAGATTTTACCTTAAATATAATTTAAGCATAATACGCCTTTGATAACAATAGCCATGCAAAGACAATATACCTTGATACATGCCAAACCATATTTGGGTAATAGATCTATTTCAACAAGAATGACTGATATCTGATAGGCTAGAATTTGACTGCAAGTGGCTTGAGCCACTTTTATATGCGTAGATTCCCTTTAAGGTTTCCCTGAGTTTATAGTTAGTTCCTCAGTTTGAACATTCTTTTGATAGAGTTTTCTACAATTTTCAACTCCAATCTGATTCTAGGTGACATACATGGACAATACTATGATCTACTGAGGTTATTTGAATATGGTGGTTTTCCTCCTGAAGCAAATTACTTATTCCTTGGAGACTATGTGGACAGAGGGAAGCAGTCACTAGAGACTATATGTCTTTTGTTAGCCTACAAGATAAAATATCCTGAAAACTTCTTTCTGCTAAGAGGCAACCATGAATGTGCCAGTATTAACAGGATCTATGGCTTCTATGATGAATGTAAGTTGATTTTTTTTAAATATGTGTTGTGTTAATTGGCAGATTTAATATCATTATGACATTGTATGGGAAAAGCTCATTTATGTCTCCAAATTAGAAGCTATACAGCTGAAATTGTTGGTAGAATAAGGGGCCCCCAACATTCTATTTTATATTTTTAGTGGCATTTGGCCGTTAGGAAGGGGAGGGGGTTAGGTGTTTGGACGCTAAAAAATGAGGAAAATCTCTGTAGTGAAATTTTTACCTCCAAAATTCATAGCGATTTTTGTTTATCATAATATTGAAGTGGTCATAACTTTGTCATTCTTGTTATTTATGAAGCATTCCTCACTTTCAATTCATATTGAGACAACCTAGCGTGACTTGGCAGGCTCCCGGTAGCCTAGGCCTGAGTGTTCTAGACCCTGGTTTCTACTAAGAATTAGGCCATGGCTGCTAAGGGGTGGGGGGAGGGAAAAGTTAACGGCCTCAATTTAACGGCCTAATGCCGCTAGCAATATATATAAATCGAATGTCTAAGTGGACTAGTCACAAGAAGAGTTGATTTTGTGGGGCCTATGAATGAAGGTTTTAGACACAAGTAGATAGAGTGGCCTATAGATAGCGTAAAGAGATCACTCACATGTAAGATTCTTTCTTTGACTAGCATGCTTTGTTCATATATTCATATATACATGACTAATGCAAGTCCAACCATGATCTTTATTTAGATGCAGCATGTTAAACCTGTGATAATCTGGAAACAATCTTATCACAAAGGTACCCAGACACACCCTAAGAAATAGGCATCAATTTTGAATTTTTTTCCTGCAACCCAAGTCTGTTCAGCCATTCCAGAGACTAGGATCTATAATTGTAATACTTTTACAGAAAACAGTTCGTTAAACAAACTGTTTGCTATAAAAGTATTACAACTATAGTCTCTACTTTGTTTGTTTATCACATAAGCAAGGAGAAAGTGAAACAGAGATATATACGAAACATGATGGAATATTAGTGATAAACTTTTATCTTTCAACAGGTAAAAGAAGATATAACATAAAATTATGGAAGACTTTCACAGATTGTTTCAACTGTCTGCCTATTGCTGCTATCTTAGATGAAAAGATTTTCTGTTGTCATGGAGGTAAGACCTTTTTGTTTTGGTGGTCATGCTCTGATAACATTAGTTAAAGAACGCCGGTCAACCAGCATCCTTTGCGGTCACGCTTTGCAGAGAATGTTGTCATATTAAAATGGCCGCCGCAGTCGAAAGGCAACAAGCGAAGCGCGCAAAGGATGCTGGTTGATTGGCGTTCTTTAAGTATGCAGCTTTGTTGATTAAAAAGTCATCATTTTTTCAATTTGATTTAATAGGCCATTCCGCAGTCGAATGCGAAGGTGCTGTTCACGTTGCATCTTGGTATCGCATGGCGGTTCCAAAATCGAATCCAAATCCGTGTTTGAAACCCCCATGCGATCCCGAGATGCAGCGCAAACAGCACATTTGACTGCAGAATGGTCTATGGTTGGTCTCTTAGTTAAGCATGCAGTTACCATATCTGATTAAGAGCTTTGTACATGAAATGACAGTGAAAACCNAGAGAGGAAAACGACGTATATGTGTTCTACTAAAACCACGTCCTCTCTCACACTCAGTATTCAGTCTTTATTGAAAAGCACATAAGGATATATTATATATATCTCTTTTCTTTTTTACAACCACCTCTAAGGGGACCATTACGGAAATAAGGTCAACTCGATCTTTTAATGCTATCCCTGCCACTATGATTAGGGGTGTTTCTTAATTTATATTTAATGTATTGTTATGTAAATTGCTTATTTTAATTACTCTGTAGTATTTTCAAATTGTAAATTTTTAATTTTGTGGTGAATTTAAACATACATACATACATACATGCATACAGTGTCTTTTAATTTAATTTAATTTTAATTTATCATAAGAGAGAAAGAAAAAATGGTTTTCATGAAAGCTGGTTATTTTCCAGGTTTGTCTCCTGATCTTCAATCTATGGAACAGATAAGAAGGATAATGAGACCTACAGATGTTCCAGACCAAGGTATTGTATTAGGCTTATTGCATGAGTCCTTGTTTTTCATGTCATATTAAAGATTATGTGGACTGCATGTAGAGAACAGAAGAGAATACATTTGCTATAAACAAATTTTTGTCTGCTTTTTCTCTGTCAGTTTTACTGTGTAGCAGTTAGGCTATAGCTTGTTTTCCAGGAAGTTACTATAGTTCCAAAAAAATTCCATTTAGACAGTATCTGAAAATTTGCTGTTGAATGATTTTACCTTATTTCCTTGATTAAGCTCCCCCCTTGAAAAAGCTCCCCTGATTAATAGGGCCCCATTAATTACCAGGCTCATCCCTTTTCTTTAACAAACCTGAGTAGGGGGCAAATTCCTTGAAAATATTGTTATATTTTGTTGGGATTTTGATAAGCCTGTTGTCTTAGATATTTGATTTTTGGTATATGCAAATTGTTAGCACCGTTTAAGTTATTTTGTTAACTCTTCTTTTAAAGAGTCAGACTAAAGACAAACTCTTCTATCAGTTCAGCTACTGCAGTGTGGATCCAAATTTTCCACTTAGGCCAAATTTGATTTTCAGACAGTTTGAAATCGCAGCGTGCAAGCAAAGGACCCTGGGTGATAATGGCTGTTTAAAACAGTTGCTTAAGGACATACTTTACACCGTAGGACTGCTTTGTGATTTACTATGGTCAGATCCTGATAAAGAGGTCACTGGATGGGGAGAGAACGACAGAGGTGTCTCATATACATTTGGACAAGATATCGTAGCAAAATATCTTCATAAACATGATTTTGATCTGATATGCAGGGCACATCAGGTTTGTTTTCATATCAATTTCTTATATCGTAAAGGACAAATCTGGAGTTGGTTCAAACAAAGTTGTAAAGGAGCATAGGAATCAAATCTTTAAAAAACATTGCACGATTGGTTATTGAATCTTCCATTTGATTTAATGGCTTAAAAAGAACTTTGGGTACTTTCTACAAGGGTTCATTGGAAATCTTTAGTATCTTGATTGTTTTCATAATTACAGCGTCTTCTATGTTTCAAACAGTTTTCCGGTTGTGACGTCATCAAATTGCTAAATGGTGAACCAGAAAAAGCTACGGATTTCTGCTTAATGCCATAATATAGACCTTCCTAAACTATGGTTTTCTTGGAGATTGTACCGTTTTTCCTCTATTAATTTAGGATTTACAGCAATCTTAATTTCTTCGAAGCTTTTCGTGAATTCTTTTGGCAATAATTTTGAAAATAATCAAGATATCAAAGATTGCCAATGAAGACTTATAAAGAAGTATCTGAAGTTCTTTTTAAGTCATTAAATTAAACGAAAGATGCATCAACCAATCGTGCAATGTTTTTTAAAGATTTGATTCCGATGCTTTATAAAGCAAGCGTACCTTGTTTTCATTTCACATCCTCATATCTTAAAATGTCGGCACTGTAACATGCACTGGGAAAACAGTTTTGAAGGCGAAGCAGATTCTAGACAAGGCGGTGTTTTCAATGACCTGTTCTTTAATAACAAAATAATTCGTTTATTCTTTGCACTATTCCATTGACTATACTGAAACTTTAGTGTGCTCTCTGGTTTGGTTTTTCAAGTTATTGGATTATTTTTATTTTCGTTACTTCTTTTTCATTTCTTATCTGACGATATACTGTAAAGGGTGTTAGACGAACATATTAGGCAGATGGTTCCGTTACTTAACTCAATTCTGAAGTTCTGTTGTACAAGAAAACTTGTATACTGTAAGGGTGTTAGACGAACATATCAGGCAGATGGTTCCATTACAGTGATAGAAGCTGTGAAGTCACTCATTCGAACTTTTCGTATCAAAATGTATAAAAATGTAGCTCGATCCAGACAACTTTGTAGAATAGGTAAAAGGTCCATTCTGAACTTTTGTTGTACAGGAAAACTTTTCAGCGATGCTTTCAATGTTAGAATTAGACAGATGAATATTTGTTTCTGGCAAAGCCTGCCAAGATCAAGATCTTTATTAAATCATAACATGCCACAAAATAGTCGGAACAATCGCTAAATTTAAATTGGGTTCTTGTTAATTTGCTTAGCTTCTTCTCGTCGATCAAAGTTGCCTGTGAAATGACAGACTTAGTCGATTAAACGTCTCGATATTTTCTACCAGAAGCATATCATTAAATTGTAAATCTTAACCATTAAAGGAGCTCAACCACTAAGATGTAAATATTGAGAAAGGAGAAATTCCTTTCTAAATGTAAAGTTCAAAAGAGCAAGTTGTGGCTAAACATAGTCTACAAGTTGTGACTACAAGAAAAGAAAGTCCGTTGTCGTAAATCTATTTATATTTTAAAAATCTTACTGCAAATTAAAAGCTTAGTTTGTTTTGGTATTAAAGATAATAACTCATCTTTGAAGCCTTCCTTTTTTGAAATAAATGAAAAAATTGCATAAATATAAAAAACACAAAATTGGGATTTAAAAAGGAATAGGTGACAGAGGCTGTCATTAATTCGTTATTCATTAGTTCGTCGATTCATTCATTTATTCATTGATTCATGCGTTTATTTGTTCCATTCATTCTTTCATTCGTTTATTCATTTGTTCGTTCAATTTCGTTCATTCTTTCCTTCCTTCATTTTTTATGTTGCTCATTCATTCGTTCATTCATTCATTCATTCTTTGTTCTTTTGTTCATTTGTTCATTCATTAATTCACACGTTCACTCATTTGTTCGTTCATTCGTTCGTTCATTCATAGCTTCGTTCCATATTCCTTCGTTCCATATTCCTTCGTTCCATATTCCTTCGTTCGTATGATGTAGAGTATGTTTTTGCATAGCAGAGATTAATTTTCGTGTTCTATCAAAATCCTGTCATTGCCTATCAAATTNTCGTTTATTCATTTGTTCGTTCAATTTCGTTCATTCTTTCCTTCCTTCATTTTTTATGTTGCTCATTCATTCGTTCATTCATTCATTCATTCTTTGTTCTTTTGTTCATTTGTTCATTCATTAATTCACACGTTCACTCATTTGTTCGTTCATTCGTTCGTTCATTCATAGCTTCGTTCCATATTCCTTCGTTCCATATTCCTTCGTTCCATATTCCTTCGTTCGTATGATGTAGAGTATGTTTTTGCATAGCAGAGATTAATTTTCGCTAACTGTTTAAAGACCGACCATTGACCCGCATGCTTTGCGATCGTTTGTTTTTGTTTTTCAATACTTTCTGACAGTCAGAAACTACGGAGCTGTGGAAAGCAAAATCACTTACTTCGCGCAAAGCATGCTGGTCAATGGTCGGTCTTTAATCACAAAGAAAGCATATCAATTTATCGAAATTAACTTTGCAAACAAAAATTTGTGTACAAATCTCAATTTTATGAAGTTTATTTCATCTTTATTTCCAGGTAGTGGAAGATGGATACGAATTCTTTGCAAAGAGACAATTAGTCACATTGTTTTCAGCTCCAAATTATTGTGGTGAATTTGACAATGCAGGCTCGATGATGAGTGTCGATGAAACTCTGATGTGCTCATTTCAGGTGGGTTTTTAAACGCGTTTAAGGGTTTGAAACTAAAATGACTGGAGTAGCGAATTATGCCTGGAAGAGTTAAAAAGCATAAAAAGTCACTCAAAAACTTAATGACACGAAAACAATAGCTGTGTGACAACTCGCCACCAGTGGATTTTCAAAAATGTAACTGATCTTCTCGAAAATGTTCGATTGCTTCAAATGACCAAATTGATTAAAAAAATGGTGATTATTTTTAAATCCACCTAAGTTTGGCACCAAAATTTCGAGCACAAAAGTTTGATTATGTTGCCAATATTTGAAGTTTCTTGTGTGTGTTAATGTCAAGCACTGTTTTTGTTGGAGTGGAAGAGTTCGTTGAACCAAGCAAATTTCTAGAAAATTATTTGTAGAAGGGACGAGACATTTAGTTTGTTATACCGAGAAGTTCGTTATAAGGGTATTCGTTATTTCGATATTCAACTGTGTTTTGTTTCGCCCGGTAGTAATTCTGATTCTCAGTCATTCATTGATCTTAAAGTTAGGTATTTGGCGACATAACCGCTATCTTTCGTAATCTCCCCATCAGGAGTTTCTTTCATAATCCTGCCGCTTATTTCTAGTAATTCATTATTTAGTCTGTTTGGTTTGCATTTGTGATAAGTTTAACTTCTCATGACGTAAATTTTATTTAATTTCCCATGAATTTTAATCCCGATCTCCTCTCAAACCTCCTTATCTTTTGGTTTTGTCACTTTGTCTCCACCTGCGTGGTTTTTAGGAAATTGCTTTCTGACTTCCATGCAGAGGATTTAAAAAGTAATCTTTTGCTTTGCCTGGCCTCAGGTTCTGGCCGCAATTTTTAATGTGACAGTAGCTTCAAATTTATCGCAAGTCGCCGAACTCCACGTTTTAGCGAAACTGTTGAAATTTTATGCTGAAGGTTGAGAAAGGTCGCTTCACGTGAATAGATTCGTCCAATGGAGATCAGAAATCCATAGTACAACAATGCCCTTAGCGTTATATACTCTAATGATAACATTGTAGGGGCTATCCTAATGGATTTATCGAAAGCTTTCGATTGTATTCCACACGATTTACTTAGTAAAATTACATGCCTATGGTTTGGATGAAAATGCTCTGGTCCTTATCTACTCCTACCTGAAACGGCAGAAACAGTCTGTTAGAATCAATAATACGTACAGCTCTTTCCAAACTATTTTATCAGGGGTACCTCAAGGCTTTGTTTTGGGTCCTATTCTTTTCAATGTTTACATAAACGATTACATCGTTATATGCTCATTAATGAGTTGCAGCTAAGTACTTTACAGATATAGATACAGGTAGCTGTTTTAAAAGGCATAAATGGAATTAAATATAGTGACCTTTATATAGGACGAAAAAAACACCCACACACGCCATTGATTCTTCGGCTACAGTTTTCTTGCCTCCACTGAGATCATTTATTTTAGACCGGTATTCTCCACCTTTTATATCCGTAGATTACAGAGACGTAGGAACCGGGGGCATTGGGGGACATGCCCCCCCCCCAAGATTTTGCAATAAACGAAAAGTGCCCTTTTGTTTCAGGAAGTGCTCTTTAGATTAATGAAAAACGTGCCCTTGAAGTTTCGTGCCCCTCCATGTTTAAGATGCTTCCTACGGCCCTAGTAGATTACCTTCAAGCTTAGACGGAAGCACATTTGATGTACCCATCCCGCTGCTGAACAACATCAAACGTTGGGCGTTGTTCAGTGAAGCCTATACCAGGTGCATCAAACAATATAGCACCTGTTTAAAAAAGCATACTACAAAAACCATTCAACCGATTCGTAAAGTTTAAAGCTATTGTCTCATTGAGGCTTCAATTTAGGTTTTCGTATTTGTCTCCTAATTTTGGATGCATTATGTCTTGCAAATATTATTACTTTGCTAGAAATTACTTTCATCGATTTTTCAAAAACATCCTGTTCAGTTCGGTAGAGATGACTGCACTTGAACGGACCAGCTTGATGTCATATTTCTCGGGAACGTATTTGACCAAATACCCTACTAACCCTAACTAAACCCTACCTTACCTTAATTAGCCCTAACTTACCCTAACTAAACCTAACTTACCCTAACTTAACCTAACTAACCCTAAAAGCCCCTTTTCCAAAACCTAACCCTCAACCTAACCCTTACCCCATGACACATTACTTGCCGATATTGAAAGCTGGTCCGCTAAAGTGCAGACTAGCCGAGATACACAAAGGGATAACACGTACTAAAGCATGTACAAGTCATTGCTGTATGGTAGAAATATTAGGGAAATTTGATCGTGATTTTATGCCGTTTTTGAAGGTTTCTTGAAGGGGCCTTCTCGAGAAAATCCCTCATAATTTCAGGACAGAGTGGCGGATTTCAGTCAAGTAAATTTTAAATTTTATTCGAACACGTCCACTATTAAATAATATCTTTGCCAATATTATTGCCTTGATCCCAGGGAGCAGTGGCCTTCCAAACGGGTTTTTGTTTTTATTCACCCGGTATTTAAATCCCTTATTTTGATTGTGATGTTTTATTTCCAGATTCTCAAGCCTGCAGATAAGAAGAAGTTTGCATATGGTGGTTTCAACTCTGGACGCCCTGTAACTCCGCCGAGAGGACAAGGAAACAAAGCTAAAGGGAAAGCAAAGTCATGAGAACGGTATCATCGTATAAATAAAGTCTTGGTAGTGGGTTCTGTTGCACTGGTTGTACATAGTCTCGTTGCAATAGGTAGCCCATAGATAAATCTAACATGTGTCGTCAGCAATTCTATTGCATTTGTTATAATTGGATTTATATATTTCTTTGGCAAATTTAGGCCAAAACCTCGCGACTTAGGAACCAGGACTAAGAGAATGGCTACATGAGAAATTTGTCCCGCTTGCATCTCAGTTCTGGCTCACCAGTAACTCAAGATTATATGGGTTGGTTGGCTGCTTGCAGCTGGCCTCTGGCCCACAGCCAACAAAGGTAAGACCTAAACGAGGCAGTCCACGTGATGGTGGAACAATTCAAACGGTCAAAACGCATGCGTGCACAACAGGTTAACCCGGTGTTGACTTGGTTGCTGTGGTTGCATGATGAGGGCCAGCTCGCCTATGCGGGTTGACCCACGCTCGAACAGCGAGTCGAACAGCGAGTCGACCCGCCAAGGCTATGACTGGCTCATTGCATGTAATCACGAATTTTTTTATGAAGGATTTGACCGAAGTATTGAGGCAACTCACTGAGCCGTAAAACGAGCTACAAACGGATCAAACCACCCATGTAATCACCCCTAAGATGGGTTTACACTTGACTCTTTTTTATTGCCACTGCGTATTACCAAAATTTGGGGAAATTTCTTCCACATGAAATTTGTTCTTGAAAAGAAATATGATTTCACCTGTGGTTCATATTTCGTACGTTCATTACCAAAAAGATTTTAATTAGATTAAAAAATTCAAGAAGAGCACCAGCAAACATTGAGATTCTCGAATTGCATACCCCTGGGAATCTGTGAAATCATTTTTACTGAGCAACCGAGCAATAGCCATTTTTTGGAAACAATTGGATTAACAAAGCATTTCAACTGAAACAGTTGCTTCGCCCCCCTCCCCAATATTTAACAAAATCTGCGCTACAGGCTAAGTAGGAGAAGAGATTTTACGTTTAGGCCGTAGAGGTTTTCGTCAAATTCAGTTGCTTCATGCCCCAAGATTTCTATCTATTTCTAGTGTGTACATAGCGTTCATTTGAAAGTATTATCGTTATCTAGGAGCTATTGAATCGTTCTATCACTTAGATTCATTAATCTACAGAATTATAGAGTTATAAGAACAGCAGCTGTGATTCTTAGAAATGAAACAGTTGCAGACAGAATATGTAATGCACAGTAAAAACCCGCAAGCTTTTAAGAAGCTATAGGCTGAACTTGCTTTGCGAACAACTGCTATGAAGACATCAAGAAGCCAGTTTCACAGTTTTAAATCATTAACTGTGGTTAAATGTGTTACATATGACAGTTTCACTTCAATTCTCTCTGCAACAATTAGCTAAGAGGATGGCTTGCTAGATAATCTTATTAGGCCGCGCTGTTGAATCGAAGTTATTGTGTGGTGTTTTTTCTGCAACTGTTTCAACGATTTATATTCAAATGAATCAGAATATTAGAAGAAAAATGACATTTTTGCACAGCCGATTTTGAATTTCTGCAGCCTCGTGCGCTGTCTATAATGTATCTTGGTGAGGCAATCCCAAGTTAAACTTTGTCAATCCACGTTATAACTGCATACAATTATCAAACTGTAGATCAAATGCTAAGCTAAGTTCAGAAACTTGTTTTGCGAACGTCTTACTTCAGGCAAACAATCTATTGGTACACCTAATTTCAACCGACTTATTAAAGGGTCTGTTTCAACCAGCATGCTTTGCACGTGTGATCTCTTTGTTGTCGCCATTTTCATGCAACAAAGAGATGGCACGCGCTAAACATGCTGGTTGAAACAGACCCTTTAACCTTTATGATATAAAGCTTGTTATTAAGAAACCATTTCCAGATCAAGTAAGCTATGAGCACCGAATCTTCTGAACAAGTTTAATATATTCTTTGCTGAATTAAGATCATAATTAAAAAGTGTACGAAATCTCATTTAGATCTAGTAAAAATCGGATTTGTAGCTCGTTTTGCCCAGGTTTAGAGACCGCAAGGGGCAGTGTAATCATATGGTGTAATTTATCCTAGGCTAGTTGAATCTCCCCTGATAGGACTGGGTTAGTGAAGCTTATCCCAGGATTCAAGATTAACCTATTCAATATCCCGTGAATTGAAACTGGATCATTGGCTTGTAAAAGATTTCTCTGATAAGACTCTGTATGTAGGCAATAATCTTAATAAATAATAATGATAATAATAACGAATGTTTTAACAGGATAGAAACTTAAACAATAATAAAATTGCTGCTATCAATGTTTGTCCTTGCTGATACAGTGGTTGACTGGACGCTACTGATGCTTATAAATGTGCTTATGCTCCTGCAACGTTGCCATCGTAATTCCTAATAATGCGTTTTTATAGGAAACTTAGATCAGCCCCTTGTACTTGCAGTGTCTCAATTTTGCAACGAAATTTGCACCTTTTAATACGAAAAGTTTCATCCAAGTGGTTTTCGTATTTTGTGGGTGGAACCAGTTTGGTGTAGTTTCTGTGATCGCCAAAGATATGTTTCTTGACAGAAACAAGATGTGATAAGAAATGAATCTCTTCACACCCAAAACTTACAATTGTAATGAGTATTTCTCGATAAAAGGAGCTCAACAGAAGTTTAGCTTTCAATAGTTTGTTATTTTCTTGACAAATACAGTACTACGGTTTCTTTAATTTTTACTCATCGTGGAGCTAGTTTCTTATCAGTTATCGTCCGTCTCAAATTTGATGTCACGAAAACGCAAAATTAATCTGCAAAACACTTCAATTATCTTTATTCGCGGAAATTTTCACGTGACATCGAATTTGAGGCAGGCTGTAGTCTCTTATAAACTACGTGCAAACGCATTTTTTTATAGGAAACTCAACTTTCAAATCAATGAAAAATACTCGAGTACTGGAAAAATGTTACTCACATTTTTTGTTATTTCGTCTGAAGCTTTTTATTTTGCTTGAGGTACTACTTGAATATATTGAATTGAATAATGCATAAACTGGCTATGAAATGTTCACGAAGGCAGACTAGCTCCCCACCGATAAATACAACTTGGATTTCATAAACCTTCTTAGGGAGAAACCCAACTGGTGTGCTCTGAAATTGGTGTTTAAAGCCCGTTGAGTGTAAGTGGCTGTAAAGTGGAGCACATTATGCTGTTAGCTTCGTTTATTCAGTCGTCGGCAAGCAATTTTCTTTGTAAATATAGGCACTAAAATTAAGTAGCATGTGTGATAAGAGACAAAACATGATGGATTTTAAATACTTTATGGACTGAAATGAAATAGAATTGAACAGTTTGTGTCTTTTCATGTCTCTTCCTTTTCTCGAAGACTGCATTGCTTGGAAATTAAAGACCCATTGCTAACCATGATCCTTTGTGCGCCGAATGAAAAGCTAAGCATACCTAGGGCAGAAGCGACATTCATATGATGTTTACTTTGGGGTCGCAAAGGTTCATGGTTAGTTATGGGTCTTTAGGCAAAGCTTGTGATAGGCACAGACCAGGGCTACATCATTCTCTGGAAATCTCGTCCACTTTCGACAGAATCGGTGTGTTTTCGCGATAAATCCTTGAATTGGAGCATAACACTTTTTATTCTCATAAAAATCTCATACGCGCAACTGAGATCTGCAGCGAAAAATAAATAGCTTTCATCTGAAATTGATGGCGACTTTCTACCGGACGAAATTATCAACGCCAAGTATTTGATGCTAATTGATAGTATTTTGAAGGCTATCCCACTGGCCTATCCAAAAGTTTTTGCAAAATTTGAAATGTACCCTGTTCAGATAACTGGAAATGTTTTCCCTAGCATCCTTGCTGTCTGATCTTTCTTAACACTATTGAACTGACCAGTTTCAAAATGTTTTATTACAACTTTTCACCGCGAATATCTTGTAGCGAATATCTTGTAAACGCGCAGAAAATAGTTGCCAAAAGAAGAGATTATCGAGGTTAAACAATAGCGATAACTTTCTTTGGCGATCAACGCCAGTCGTAAAGGCTTGTCTAGAGTGGAAAATAGTTGCGATAATCAGCATGTCGTGACCACAAGCGTAACAATTGTTTACGTTATCGTAAAGGAACTTTATGCGACTTTCATTGGCTCAAAAGTGTGAATATAGGCTAATCAAGACGAATCGAATTGAAAATCGCGCTGTTGCCTTCGTGACGTCACTAACAATGTTCAGAACGAGGCGGAAAAATAATGGGAGGTCTTTTATCAACAATCAACAAATCAATTCCCATTGAATTTCGAGTGGAAGGTAATCAATAATCATCAATAATGGATAGGCGGGAATCATGAAAGATGGAAGGAAGACTGCCGATCTTGGATTCGACTACAAGATAATAAAGCTTAGAGTGGCTCACTTTAATGACTGACTACTTGAGGTGCGTATGAACGGTTCCCACAAAATCAGCTCTGGAGGTCTCGACTTTTTCTTTCACAAGACACAATGTTTACAGGCTAAAAATATCATGAATGAAAAGAGACCTCAATAAAAACAAAAACATACGAAACAATAATCAGCTTAGGCCCATTTGCTTACTACAACATACAACCAAATACTAAATCCATTCCTTTTCAGGCATGTCCAGAATTCAAATTCTTTATTACTTAGCTGGTGGAAGCAATGAAAAACTATGAAAAATGCATTATTTCTTTTGTTAGATATGATAAATAATTTGTGAATTTTAGGACTGAGCTCAAAACATGTTAATAACTGTTAATAATGCAAAGCTTTGTGTGAATTTTAGGTCAATAACAAACTCTGAGTGATATGAAAAGATATGGAGAATTCATGATGCAGACTGAGAGAGAATAACAGATATGGCTTTGAAAAAAAGAGGTAAAGTTCACAAGATATTTCTGCAGATCATTTTACAATATTTTACCCTGAAGTTAGCTTATAGCTGCAAACAATGTGGAAATAGCGTTGTACAACCAAGAACTCATAAAACATGCTGCCATCATCTGCAGTCAGATCTTAATCTACTATTCAAATCAACACCTGGATATCGCCCTCCTGGGCCACCCCTGGGAATTTGATTTTTTTATTCTTGGTGGTCAAATTCCCCACTCTTGGCTAACAACTCCCAACAAATGCCCTCGTCTTGCAGCCTTGAAGTGTAGATTTGGCCATAATTTATACCTGTCATTGCATAATCTAAATGGCCCAATAAGGTTTAAAATCCTGGAAAATTCTCCCATTGCTTTTATTGCTATTGCATGGAAAAGATCTTTTCCAAACATGCTTATCGTGTCTGGCTTATCTTGTCCATTGCAGCCTTATCTCATTGAACCCCTCATTATATGCCGATAGTTATTAAACAAAAGAATAGACAATAACGCTAAAGATGGCGGCTCCGAAGACTCTGTTGTGTTTTGCTGCAAAGCATGCTGGTAAAAGCTCCCTGACGACCACCTAACAACATACAAATTTTGGTCCGCCATTTCGATAGCTAGCTAGAATTTGAATTGACCTTGAATTCGAATGCAACGTGGTTCGAAAGAGAACCTTTCCAAAGCAGAAAAAGTAAAGTGTTGATTCGAATTGAAGTTTTTATTAAAGATTCACGTTCTAATTACGAAATTTTCCTGTTTGTTTACATTGATTACTTGTTTCGAATTTTACCACAGCTAGCTAGTCCAAAAGGCAGACCAGAATGTTTATGTTGTTAGGTGGTTGTCAGGGAGCCTTTTACAAACATGCTTTGCGCGGCCGCCATCTTTAGCGTTATTGTCTATTGTTGTAAATCTCACCTGTTATCTATTGTTGGATAAACCATACATTTTTTCTAATGTGTTTCTTTATCTTGTTCATCCTTCTCCTAGATTTTCAAAAGCTCGTTAACTTTATAAAAGAATTCCAAAACAAATTGCCTTGTGATGAAACTTCAGCGGAGCTTCGTGATGCATTGAATCTTTCACTTCTACACATGCACAAATATTACAAAAGAGTTAAAATCAGATGCCAGAATGGTGGCAATAATCTGGAAGGAAGCATATCTCTCACTAGCTCACTCACTGGTGCTGCAAGTCCAATGTCACCATATATCCCTCCGCTAGACAGATTTGATTGGAGATGGCTCAGTCTTGATCCCAGCAAATTGAGTGCCAGTTTTGGCCATGGGGACTTGACAAATTTTGTTCCTGAGATATTTTATGTGATAAAAGATGATGACATGGAACAGTTGAAGAAAATACTAGATGATGGTAAGTTAAAAGCTTTTGCTGTTTGTGAAGTTATATATCTCATTTGTGTTTTAATTGGTTGGAAAACACAACCAGATTCTGCCATACGCCTTGATTTAAAGACTTTTCTTTATTTAAATATTTTTTAGCTTATAAGATCATTTTATGTTTGTCCCAAGAATTTTTCTCTCTATTGCTTTCACAGTCTTTCAAACCAACATATTTTGAAAAAATTCAAAATATTTCTACATGCTCTTTTGATCAAGGCTTGACTCCCATGTGTACAAGATTTTGCATGTGAACAAAAAGATTCATAGTGGATCCAAGGTATTTCTCTGTCAACGAAAGGATTTACATTGATAATACAGTATATGAGAATTCTTGAGATTGGTACATATGGTCCTTAGCAGAGTAAAGCAATAGTGATCGATGTTGTTTGTTTCAGATCCTGATAAAGTGAATGAATTAGATGCAATTGGTAGAACAACAGCAATGTATGCTGCAAATGGAGGCACTCCAGAATATTTGGAAATGTTGGAGTTTCTCATCAGCAAAGAAGTAGATCTGCAACATCAAAGTAATGGTAAGAGTATTAATGTTTCATTTTATTGTTACATATGTGACAAATGTAGTCATAAATAAATCCACTAAGTATTATATGATAATTAGTTGCTGCGAAGCAGCATATATTCTTTGTATATAACTTCGCAATCGATTCTGTCTGTTTGCATGTTTTCAACATTTTTTGCGACGTAATTGTGGCTGTCTCGAACTATTATTATCGCTAGTACTAAGTATTATAATTTGAAACTAGCTATTTAACTTAAAATCTAGATTGGACTAACTCCATCCTAAATTTAAAACACCAGCAATTTTCTTTTCTTCGTTGCTTCTTGTCCATATTTTATTAGTTTGATGTTTTTCATCTGTTCTTTGATACTTCTGTTCCCTTTTGAAGATGGATTCACATGCCTTCATGTTGCTTGTTACTATGGATACAAGGACTTTGTTGAGGCACTGGTGAAGGAAAAGGTGAGACCAATGGTAAAAGTAAATTATATCATTTAATCGTGAAGGATTTAATGTTTCACTTCATTCTTCATCGTACACGTATTTTTTTATAAGAAACCGCTTATAAGAAACTCAACTCTCAAGTCGCCAAAAAATTAGTCTAGGAGGTTCTTGAGTAATGTCTAGACATTGACAAGGCTTCAAAAAACTTCGTTTTGAAATGTTCACGAGGGCACAGGTAGTAAACATGAAGACTGTCATGGAACCTTTAAGAAACTCGTAAGAAACTCTGAGTACTCAAAATGTGATAATTTTAAGAAACTTTCAGTACTGGCCCAAATTCTTATTTTCTCATAAAAAGAACACGTGTGTAGCATAATGAAGATTTCCAAAGATAAGAAAATTGAGATTTGGCTAAATTGAAATTTGTTTTTTCCGCTGCAAAGAGTAATAAGATTACAGTAACACATAGCAGAGAAGGAGATGTTGTATGTCACCTTCCTTTAAAGTTTTCCATTCGAGTTTTGATAGTGCTTGTTGCAAATTTAGGCTACGAGAGCATCAATTAAAATCAGTGCAATATTTTGGCTCAAAGCTTTGGAATACATTGCCACGTTTATTCGTGTCGCTGGTACAGTTGCTGTTTTTAGGTCTAAACTGAAAACTCATTTTCTTGATTCCTACATTTGATCCATTTCATGTTATATTCATGGGAAACACCTGGTGTAGAAATTGTGGTTTACTTATTTTTATTTTATAAAGCTTTTTAGTTTCTTTTTTTAAATGGGGGGGCTCTCTCTCGATTAGTTCATCTACTTAGAGGGCTCCTCCTTAGTCAGTCATTTCTAAATATAATTCTGTAATGTCCTTAATTTTTCTTTACTTTACTTTGTTTGTTTGTTTTTTGTTTTTTTGTTTTGTTTTTCTGTAATCTGTATTATTTAGATGTGAATTAATATGCGTAGCTGTCATGTAGCATCGTAATATTGTATTTAGAAATGATTGATGATACATATGAAACTGAATGAAACTGCAACTGAATTAAAAAGATCTCTTTTTTAATCTCGATGTTACAGGTTGATGTAAATGTACAAGATTCGGATGGTAGGGCACCTCTTCACTGGGCTGCTGCTTATTGTTCACAGGAAGTCGTTCAGGTAGAATTTTTCCGACAAATCGTATATAGAAACCATCTTTTACACTTGCAAGCTTCATAGCCTGGTATTCCTCTAATGTTGACTTCTTTTACTTCCTTTCATTTTTCATTTTGCACCTAGCCTCTAAATCTTTAAAAAAAAAACATAGATGGTTAATGCATCTTTCGTTTGATTTTTATGGCTTGAAGAGAAATTCAGGTACGTTGCTATAATCCTATATGTAGCATTTCTAATATCTTGATTATTTTCAGAATAACAGTGGTTTCTTTTTATTGAAAGAACTCGTGAAACATTTTGTGAAAAATTAAACTAATCGTAGATCCTAAATTAAAATATAAAAAACGGTACAATCTTCAAGAAAGCCTAGATTATGAAGGTCTATAATATGGCTGTAAGCAAAAACCTGTAGCTTTCCTAGCTTACGATTTAGGAATTTGATGACGTCACATTCTCAAAACTGGCCCAAGCAAAGAAGACGCTGTAATTCTGAAAATACTCAAGATATCAGAAATGCTTCATACAAGATTATAGCAAAGTACTTGAAGTTCCTTTCAAGCCATTAAATCAAACAGAAGATGCATTAACCACCCGTGCAATGCTTTTTTTAAAGATGCCAAAGATTTGAAGGCTATGCTTTTGCATCTCTTCCTGAAACCTTTTTTCGTAATGTTTGCCTTGTCCTTATCCTTTTATTTTGTGTACTTTCCTTCTCTTTTAGCATCGGTGATCTAACGGAGGCAACCAAGGGTTTTGGTGGTCCTATGTATGTCTTGGAAAAAAACATTTTCATCAACCCATTTTTCAGCGTACCGGTACAAATTGCGCTCTTAAAAAGACTGGTTTTGGAGACATACATTTTTATAATACTCCAATAAAATCCAAATATTGACCAACATCCAAGAACATGAACAGTCCAAGTTAGTTGCAAAATGATATTGTTGAAAACTATGAAAAGAGTTCAAACTGAACCTGATTTTGGAGGCAGACCTTAATATAGTATGGGAGAAATAAACCGGTTATGTGGACATACATGGGACCACTGTTGTCACTGTCACATGCCCACCCTTGGGCAACCAGGGCTCAAAGAATTTTAATGCAGCGCCCCTCAGATAGCTAGAAGAGACTGTATCCTGTCGAAAATGGTACAAAATCAACTAAGAAGAAAAAGCTTGAACCTTGGCCAAACGAGCAAACATCGTTTGCCAAACATTTAAGGGTTGCTTGCTTTCCCGTTTAGCGAAAATGTTTGCAAAACAAGGTGAAAAAATTGACTATAAGATTGCTTGGCAAGCAAATATGATTTTTTTGGCAAACAATTTCTGCTTGTTGGACAAAGCCTTCTTGACATTTGTTACGCAACTTGGATGTCACATTTGCATAAAATATAGATTCTACATTTTAAGATCTTCCTGTGCCTTATTTTCAGCTTTTTGTACTTCCCTTCGGTTGATAAATATTTCACTATTTCCTTAGCTGCTTATCGTAAATGGAGCGGACCCAAAGATGCAAGATAACGAAGGATTAACTGCTGCAATGTGGGCCTGTCATTTTGATCAATTAGATAATCTTCAATTGTTGCTTGCTGTTCAAGAAAAGTCGAATCCTGTGCCAGAAGCGAGATATCAGATTGTTGATAAAAGTGGACGAACCATTCTGCATTGGGCTGTTACAAAAATGACAAATGTCAGCTGTATGAAGGTAATGTTCATTCTTATCTGTTATTTATTATTCTAGAAGATTCCTACCTTTGACAATGAATTGAAAGTATATCGAAATCTGTAAATAAACTTAATCCACCACGAGAGCTTCTTGTATCAATCCGAGAATTTGAGCAGTAGGCAGGGTGATATGTGTGTAATTTAAACGCTTTTTTCTAAATTCGATAAATAGAATTCCCGACGCACATGTTTTGATCTATCCTTTTTCTTTCGATACCTGCTTATATCTGCTCTTCGCATTCACAACGAGTTAGTTAGCCATCCTGGTTTCAGAGCAATTTTGTTGTCTGCTTTGTTTACATTCGCGGCTTTACTAATCGGCCGTAGAAATCCCGTTGTTCACAATCGCTTTTTTATTGCAAAAGCCAACGGACGTATTGGATTAAACAACAAAATCATTCAAAATCTTGTTTCCTTTCACCAGCGGTTATCGCCAATGATCTTAATAGATCCCGTGTGTTGTATACTAAGTTATATTTTGGTAATTTCGTACCTTTTTGTCATAAAGCATTATTTTAAACACACTTACACATTTTTCTTTTTGTTGTTTTCATTTTTCTTTTTTTGTTGTCTTCCTTTTGTTGTTTTTTTGTTCATTCAAAATCTGCCCTTTTGTTCTTTAAAGTTTTTCCTCTAGCTCCCTGCAACTCGTTTTGCGCTTTTCGTGCGAGCAAAGGAACATAGCAATCCAAAATTTAAGTGTGACCAATTTTCAACCAATATCAGGGTTCGGACGACTAAAGTTTTTGGAAGAAGTTTGACCGCAAATTTGNAAGATAAGAAAATTGAGATTTGGCTAAATTGAAATTTGTTTTTTCCGCTGCAAAGAGTAATAAGATTACAGTAACACATAGCAGAGAAGGAGATGTTGTATGTCACCTTCCTTTAAAGTTTTCCATTCGAGTTTTGATAGTGCTTGTTGCAAATTTAGGCTACGAGAGCATCAATTAAAATCAGTGCAATATTTTTGCTCAAAGCTTTGGAATACATTGCCACTTTTATTCGTGTCGCTGGTACAGTTGCTGTTTTTAGGTCTTAACTGAAAACTCATTTTCTTGATTCCTACATTTGATCCATTTCATGTTATATTCATGGGAAACACCTGGTGTAGAAATTATGGTTTACTTATTTTAATTTTATAAAGCTTTTTAGTTTCTTTGTTTTTATGGGGGGGCTCTCTCTCGATTAGTTCATCTACTTAGAGGGCTCCTCCTTGGTCAGTCATTTCTAAATATAATTCTGTAATGTCCTTAATTTTTCTTTACTGTAATTTGTTTGTTTTGTTTTTCTGTAATCTGTATTATTTAGATGTGAATTAATATGCGTAGCTGTCATGTAGCATCGTCATATCGTATTTAGAAATGATTGATGATACATATGAAACTGAATGAAACTGAAACTGAATTAAAAAGATCTTTTTTTTAATCTCGATGTTACAGGTTGATGTAAATGTACAAGATTCGGATGGTAGGGCACCTCTTCACTGGGCTGCTGCTTATTGTTCACAGGAAGTCGTTCAGGTAGAATTTTTTCGACAAATCGTATATAGAAACCATCTTTTACACATGCAAGCTTCATGGCCTGGTATTCCTCTAATGTTGACTTCTTTTGCTTCCTTTCATTTTTCATTTTGCACCTAGCCTCCAAATCTTTAAAAAACATTGCATAGATGGTTAATGCATCTTTCGTTTGATTTTATGGCTTGAAAGGAAATTCAGGTACGTTGCTATAATCCTATGTGTAGCATTTCTAATATCTTGATTATTTTCAGAATAACAGCGGTTTCTTTTTATTGGAAGAACTCGTGAAACATTTTGAGAAAAATTAAACTAATCGTAGATCCTAAATTAAAATATAAAAAACGGTACAATCTTCAAGAAAACCTAGTTTATAAATGTCTATAATATGGCTGTGAGCAGAAATCTGTAGCTTTACTAGTTTACGATGTAGCAATTTGATGACGTCACATTCTCAAAATTGGCCCAAGCAAAGAAGACGCTGTAATTCTGAAAATACTCAAGCTATCAGAAATGCTACGTATAAGAATATAGCAAAGTACTTGAAGTTCCTTTCAAGCCATTAAATCAAACAGAAGATGCATTAACCATCCGTGCAATGCTCTTTTTAAAGATGCCAAAGATTTGGAGGCTATGCTTTTGCATCTCTTCCTGAAACCTTTTTTCGTAATGTTTGCCTTGTCCTTTATTTTGTGTACTTTCCTTTTCTTTTAGCATCGGTGATCTAACGGAGGCAAACAAGCGTTTTGGTGGTCCTATGTATGTCTTGG
The DNA here is from genome assembly GCA_004194415.1 of Aurelia aurita. Classification (NCBI taxonomy): domain Eukaryota; kingdom Metazoa; phylum Cnidaria; class Scyphozoa; order Semaeostomeae; family Ulmaridae; genus Aurelia; species Aurelia aurita. The sequence continues at coordinate 78,283 of REGM01000284.1, read as the reverse complement.
AAAAACGTTTTCATCAACCCATTTTTCAGCATACCGGTACAAATTGCGCTCTTAAAAAGACTGGTTTTGGAGACATACATTTTTATAATACTCCGATAAAATCTAAATATTGACCAACATCCAAGAACATGAACAGTCCAAGTTAGTTGCAAAATGATATTGTTGAAAACTATGAAAAGAGTTCAAAATAAACCTGATTTTAGAGGAAGACCTTAATATAGTATGGGAGAAATAAAACGGTTATGTGGACATACATGGGACCACTGTCCTCACTGTCACATGCCCACCCTTGGGCAACCATGGCTCAAAGAATTTTAATGCAGCGCCCCTCAGATAGCTAGAAGAGACTGTATCCTGTCGAAAATGGTACAAAATCAACAAAGAAGAAAAAACTTGAACCTTGGCCAAACGAGCAAACATCGTTTGCCAAACATTTAAGGGTTGCTTGCTTTCCCGTTTAGCGAAAATGTTTGCAAAACAAGGTAAAAAAATGGACTATAAGATTGCTTGGCAAGCAAATCTGATTTTTTTGGCAAACAATGTCTGCTTGTTGGACAAAGCCTTCTTTACATTTGTTACGCAACTTTGATGTCACATTTGCATAAAATTTTATGTTTTTGTTATTTTATGTCATCGGTTGTTTAGTTTTTGTTTTGATAATGTCGCGACAGGCAAGTTGCCTACTGATAAGGCCTGTGGTACTCGCGAGCCATAGCAAAATGTTATTATATTGATAAGCTACGGTAGAAAAATATCGTTGAAGTCGTTGAAGAGGCCTCAGAGGTGAGGCGAAAGCTCCGGCCATAAAAGAACAAAAAGCGTAACGAGCGTAGAAACTAATGGCAAATAGAACTACTTTAAATTTTATAAATAGATAAATGTTTCAATATTTCCTTAGTTGCTTATCGTAAATGGAGCTGACCCAAAGATGCAAGATAACGAAGGATTGACTGCTGCAATGTGGGCCTGTCATTTCGATCAATTAGATAATCTTCAATTGTTGCTTGCTGTTCAAGAAAAGTCGAATCCTGTGCCAGAAGCGAGATATCAGGTTGTCGATAAAAGTGGACGAACCATTCTGCATTGGGCTGTTACAAAAATGACAAATGTCAGCTGTATGAAGGTAATGTTCATTCTTATCTGTTATTTATTATTCTAGAAGATTCCTACCTTTGACAATGAATTGAAAGTATATCGAAATCTGTAAATAAACTTAATCCACCACGAGAGCTTCTTGTATCAATCCGAGAATTTGAGCAGTAGGCAGGGCGATATGTGTGTAATTTAAATGCTTTGCTCAGCTTCTAAATTCGATAAATAGAATTCCCGACGCACATGTTTTGATCTATCCTTTTTCTTTCGATACCTGCTTATATCGGCTCTTCGCATTCACAACGAGTTAGTTAGCCATCCTGGTTTCAGAGCAATTTTGTTGTCTGCTTTGTTTACATTCGCGGCTTTACTAATCGGCCGTAGAAATCCCGTTGTTCACAATCGCTTTTTTATTGCAAAAGCCAACGGACGTATTGGATTAAACAACAAAATCTTTCAAAATCTTGTTTCCTTTCACCAGCGGTTATCGCCAATGATCTTAATAGATCCCGTGTGTTGTATGCTAAGTTATGTTTTGGTAATTTCGTACCTTTTTGTCAGAAAGCATTATTTTAAACACACTTACACATTTTTCTTTTTGTTGTTTTCATTTTTCTTTTTTTGTTGTCTTCTTTTTGTTGTTTTTTTGTTCATTCAAAATCTGCCCTTTTGTTCTTTAAAGTTTTTCCTCTAGCTCCCTGCAACTCGTTTTGCGCTTTTCGTGCGAGCAAAGGAACATAGCAATCCAAAATTTAAGTGTGACCAATTTTCAACCAATATCAGGGTTCGGACGACTAAAGTTTTTGGAAGAAGTTTGACCGCAAATTTGCAACGATGAAAGATTTTTCACTGATTTCGTTCTTTAAATGATTTTTCACGTCTTCTACTGCTCATCTAGACTGACTATATGAGTCTCAGTTGTCAGCATTGAATTGAATTATAGCAGATTAAAAGCATTGAACGAATACAAGGAATCACGTCGTCAGTCTACTGCTCACCAGTTGTTAATTTACTTGTACTGATAACATCTTCACCTTTCAATATAGTACTTACTAAATGCTGAAACAGCTCATTTGTATGACGAAGAAGGCAAGACAATATTCCTCTGCGCAGCTGAACATGGTACAGATATTTTCAATTTTATGTTTTATTTGCTAAAACTAAGAATGAACTATGATAAATGTTTATATATAAGGCTCCTATTGCTGCAAGATTTTCCTAAGCTGTTTTTATCAACGAATGGGTCAGCTGACAACTGTTTCTGTTATATCTAAAGTTGCTTTACGAGGTTTCCAATCTCTACACTTTAATACTGGATGCACTAAAAAGTATGCACTATTGACAGGCCACAATAAATCATGTTTTTGGCGGATTTTGAACATGAACGACATGATCTTTGGTGAAAAACCGAAATTATACTTCGCCTTTCGTCGACTCTTTGAACCTACTTCTAAAGTTAGGCAATTCTTTGAAAATTCTGAAAACACCCTATCTTGATTGAAAAACATCGATCAAGTTTTCTAAAGATTGAAAGCGTAAGAAGGCGTGGAGGCGACTGTAGGAATTGGGAATTTAGAGGTATCATTCGAGGTGACTTGGAAATTTAGATTAAACTCTGAATAAAAAAGAAGTTCCTTGTCAACCATGATCTACGTTTATGTTTAGGTTTATGTTTCTGTTTCTGTTTAGGCTGCCTTGCTGCTTGTGAGGAAATATTAGATATATGTTCTGATGACGTCATTGAAGACATGGATAATCAAGCCAGGACAGCATTGCATCTTGCCAGCTTGGGTGGACATGGTGAAGTGGTTGATTTCCTTCTAAGCAAAGGAGGTTAGGATATTAATTTACACTTTTGCCATTTGGACTTATCATGCACCGTAACCATCTTGCGATATGAAAACATACCCTTACCTGGCACCGAGAAAGGCCGATATGCTGTGCTATATGTTGAGTTGCTACATGTTTGGTTAGGGAAATTTTTATCTGAGTAACAAACCGTGGTCAAGATATTAAACTTTCAGAGGAACTTTTACTGAAATATCAAGAAAGGTCTTGGGAAGAGAAGTCTTAGGAACAGTTTCCACGTGGACAAAATAACTACAGTGTGTCCCAAAAAATTGTGCCCCGTTTGTGCCGCTGCTGTGGAGGAGTTGTGATTACAGTTGTCTCGTCTTTTAAACATTGAACAGGCTTCAACTTAGAGCTTTAGACCTCGTTTGAGTCAATCTGACAGGTGGTTGCTGATTTATGGCACACGAAAGTCAACATAAGTGGTATCTTCAAAAACAGCAGTTCCTTTGTTCTCCGGCAATGTCAAATCAAGTAGATATTGGAAGAAATGGTTCTGGCGTTGTATTCGAAATTTTCTAAATTTGACAATGAGCTAGTAGTGTTGTTTTATAAATAGACAGCGTTACAGCTCCTCCACANCCGTTTGTGCGGCTGCTGTGGAGGAGTTGTAATTACAGTTGTCTCGTCTTTTATACATTGGACAGGCTTTAACTTAACTTAGAGTTTGAGACCTCGTTTGAATCAATCTGACAGGTGGTTGCTGATTTATGGCACAAGAAAGTCAACATAAGTGGTTTCTTCAAAAACAGCAATTCCTTTGTTCTCCGGCAATGTCAAATCAAGTAGATATTGGAAGAAATGGTTCTGGCGTTGTATTCGAATTTTTCTAAATTTGACAATGAGCTAGTAGTGTTGTTTTATGAATAGACAGCGTTACAGCTCCTCCAAAGCAGTGGCTCAAACGGGGCGCAATATTTGTGGGTCACCCTGTATAGTGCGAGGCGATATGGACACAGTGAATTATAACTAGATTGGCTTCCCGTGGTGTAGTCAGTGGCACATTTTGTACGAATAGCTATGCGCCACATCTATACCCAGAAAATTTAAGATACCTCCTTTATTGCTACTTCGAATACCCAAACTCGAATTTTTTCTTCCTTTTAGCGGCAGTTGATCGATCAGACAACCAAGGTGCTTCATCACTGGACTATGTTCGTAACAGAAAATTGAATTACTGCAACCTCGTTTTCACATCGTATCAGCGTTACAAAGAGAGGCTAGCGAATATGCATGCGAAATTGAATTCTGCAAGACCGGAAGCAACTGTGCCTGGAAACGAGATTTTGGGAAACAAGGATGCAAAATTTGGAGAAAATAAAATAGCAGATGAAAGGAGAGATGTTGAACACGAAAAATTCCAGCAAGATGAAAGGAGGTAAGGTTTTCATTTGTACAGGCGTAATGCATTTAATGCCTGCAAGCAAGTTTCGAATTTGTAAGAATGACCGTGTAGAAGAGACTTTGGTTTATTTGGCCCATTTTTGACTTCTTCTCAAGGTTTCCTGCAAAATTGCGTTCTTCTCTTGAATTTTAGATATAAAAAAAACTGGCTGCTAGTAGCAGATTTCGCAATCCGTTCGATTTTACTATTTTCCTTTGATGAAAGATAGTCTGACTAAAGTTTACAGACACCGAAATTTTCTCGCTGTAAAATATTTTCCAAATTTTTTGAGTTACTTGATCCTCGAATGCCCCCCAATATGTTTGCATAGGATTCTTCATTTATTTCAGACAAGACCTACAACTTTGTTCTCTTTTTTCTAGTCAATCGTCCGATGCAGCAAACAAGTCCTTAAAAATCGATTGTCAAGATGCAGTTGGATTTGAAATTGAAGGAGATATTGAAGAGGACATTGCAGAAGACATCGAATTTGAGACTTCAGAAGACGGGGGGAGTCCTGTTGTTGAAAAGAACGCTGATCAGAGATCATCCGCGAGAGATCTTAATAAAATAGTGGGTGCGATAGAGAGCTTGAAAGAGGATTTGAAAGGTGTTAAACTTGATACAGAAGGTGGTAAAGAGCAAACACAAAAGTCTGACCCAGATGAGAAATTCAGTGAAGAAGTGTCGCCAAAGGATGGTCAGAAAAGTACACATAAAAGGTTAGGGAGAGCTAATAAACCGCCAGCGTACGGTGCCAATGAATCTGAAGGTGTAAAAGAAGAAGGTGATCGGGGAAAAACTGGCGGCCAATGGCCCGAACGCATTGAAGAGCAAGTTGAGCAAAGGCCGCAGTTGAATGCAGCTCCCTCCATGGCAGGAACCGATAAAGGAGACGAAAAAGAGAACTTTAGTTTGGAAGAAGTCAGCATCGGGATGGAGGATGAAAAGATCGTTCTTATTGCCCATCATGAGGGAGACGAAGGCTTTCAAATTGATTATGGTGATGGTGGGGACTACATAGACGATTTAGAATTCCAAGAAAACGAAGGGGAAGACCCTGGTTTCTTAGAACAGGAAGTAAATGACGAAAAGCCTGATATCGGTGATCATAATGATGGCTTGAAAATCGAAGATGGTGTAGATCGTGATTTATTTGAAACTTCAAGATTAAGCCCAAGGGTTGAAAGCGTGACTGGCCTAATGGAGACAAATACAGCGCCAGCTAATCATAGTGTTAGTATGAATATGAGTGTGTCAAGTCTCCGCAGCGACAGCGAAGATGAGGAGGAGATAGATGCAGGAAGAGAAAGAATATCAAAACTTGATTCAAAGGTGATTTTCTTTTCTTTGTCTTGCAACATGCTTGTATCTCTACATATGTGCCAATCCCATGGAATGCCCCAAATTCCAGCTGCCAGTTTTCTTGATAAAATCATCAATCGAAATGGCTTCTTCTTATCTTTATCACATACTCTGGGGCTCTTGATTTTTCATAGCGCCCTCATAAGTCAAACTCTCTTGCCTTTCTTTCAGATCAGGGCTTTGCGAATCGCTTTGTACATACGAACATTTCTTTCTGCATTGAGATACTTCAACTTTCAAAAATCAGAGGAGTCTCTAGATTCGACAACTTTACATCTATAAGATCTTCTGTGCTCCTCCGATGTTTTTTTAGGAATTTATAGTGCAAAGATTGCCAGTTAGCAGGGAAATTCCGTAATGAGGGGAGGCAATAATTTATTTCTTAGCCAGTTAGATTATTACCGTTAACTATTCATGGATTGGAAAAGTGCATTCAACATTTACTTGCAGACAGATTTTAGCTTGCTGGTTGTCTTCAACAGCAGAAAGGCTGCTTTGAGTACTCTGGAACATATTTACAATAACATCTCTTCATATTGTTGGTCTTATGATTTAGTCATGTACCAGGTGAGTCAGAAAAAACGTGGGGTGTTTCCCAATTTTTATTGACGCAGTTTAATTTGCAAATTCGTTTCTTTAAAGTTTATTGTATAGAAGAAAAGCTAACTTAGATATGAAAATTTGTTTGGTCAAAATCGGTCTTTCTGTTTCAGAATTAAGAGCGATTTTAGTAAAATGGTGTTTCGCAAGATTGCTAACATAGGCCTTCAATTAGATTAATATTCATGCACGCGTGACCTTCTAAACCATGACAATCATACTGTTTCTCTACCAACAAATTATAATAAGGCATGCATTGTGTTAGAGCACAAAATGAAAAAACTAATGTTACTTATGTTGTATCCCTTGGGGACTAGTCATCTAAATTGTCATTGTTAGCAAGCTGAAGTTCTTTTACTAGCGATACTTTTCACCAAAATGGCTATATCACAAAATCGCAAATAAATAAGGAAACAAATGACTGATTTCAACAAACTAAATTTCTATAACTAATTCAATCTTTCTTCTGCAATGTAAAACCTCAACACTCCCTATTTGACTCGTTTTCACCAAAATATGACTTGCTAAACGCCCCACGTTTTTTCTGACTCACCCTGTATAGTCTATGTATCAGTCCTAGCTTGCTTCCGAATGAGGGCATAACTCAGATATTTTTTTATTTCAGCTTCCACTTCAAACCTTTGAAGAAAGACCAGTTAACCAGCTAGAGTACAGAGACCCTTTCTCAAGGCCTAAACCGTTACCGAAGTTTGACGATGCAACACCACACTTGAAAAGATCCGAAGAGAGTCGACCAAAAGCAAATCATGCGAAAAGGAAAGATAAAAAGGGTGGTCATAAAGAGAAACAGTTGTCACCTAAAGGAAAATCGAATCAAAGTGCACCTAAATTGCCGATTGGAGCTTTAGAGCCAATGAAACCACTACAACCGATCATGCCTCCACATGGCTTTCCAGGAAGTAGAAGCATAGGCGGTAATCAAGGTGGATTTCCTGGAAAAGCGTATGGTAAGTGTGTGCGATTGCTTCAATCAGCTACTTTTGTTTAGGATGTGGGGAAACGTTGTTTTCCTGTTAGTTTTGTCTGCTGGTGAACTGGGCTGCCTTTTTACCTTCCTGTCATAAATATATGTTAGATGTATTTTTCTAAGAACTGCACAACGTTAACGAAATGTTTTGTTAATTTCGATTATTTTCATCCTAGATTCCATGCTTCCCATCTCACCTCGTGCTGCTCACGAAAGATCAAATCCTCTTTCAAGTCCTTCGGACAGTCCTCGATCGAAGGTAAACAATTTCCATTTTTCAGCAGAGCATTTTGAAGTAATTTTTTGAGCCTTTTGTGTCACAATTCTCCTATGCAAATTACTTGAGATCTATTACTTTTTTGTGAAGCAATTGCAACAGCTAGTTTTTACTCCCTTCCCTTGTAGTATGTGTTGCCGTTATCGTCTTTATCAAATCCTATTTTGAGTATTAGTAGGGAAACTTTTGTCAGATCCTACTCACCCCGTAACCAGTTCTCAATAGCTAATACTGTAAGTGAAATTTCTTCTGTTTTCAGAGCAGTCCTCAGTCGTCTCGTTTTGGATTTGATGGACGTGAAAGAATGTCTCATATTCCTCGACCAAGCAGTCCTTCCAACAAAGAAAAACAGTTATCTAGCAACAATATATTCGCACCAAGGCCACCTCTTGGACGGTAAAGTCATGTGATTACCACCTGAATCCACAATGCACAAAGAGATATTATATAACGCACGCTTTTGGGTAAGGTAATGAAGACTTTCATGTGTAATCTTTTGTCAAGGAGGGCTGGGAGACTGTGCAGGCACAGAAAAAATGTTAAAGAAGATGTACAAGATGTACAAATGCCAGGACTACAGGAAGGATTATATATCTGGAGGGGTGATGCTGGATATAAACATCTTTATTGTCAGACAAAAAAGTTGGGGCAGCTGACTCCCCTTCCACAATGGCTGCTCCAGATTTTGTAACGTTAGGCCTTAGGACTATGGTCTAGAAAGTAGGAAAACACGTAGAGGTAGATTGGGAGTCTTGGTGGCCCCAGGGAGCTGTTCGACAATCATGCCCGTAGGACTCTTGATTCACTGACCACAATTTCACATTGCATGTTTTAAATGAAATTGAAGTCTATATTTGACTGAAAAAATGGATCATAACTGTATAACAAAGAAATCAAATTGCGCACACAAAATTGTAGAATCCGTTCATCCAAAAAGATCACAGTCAACTTAGGCCATGAAGGGGATCCGTAACCTTAACAAATGTATTTTGAAAGTTCGTCTACATTGGTTGTGCTATGGTTGCCTTTGTAAGTACTGTAAATAGCCTGATTAAGTTCACATAATTTTTTATGTACAAATCAAGGTTTAAATCTTTAGGGCCCCTAGTTAAAGGGGATCTGAAACGAAATTTTTTATTTGCAAAATGAATGACAAACTGGTATAATTAGTGATGCCGTTTAAAGTTTTGTGATATTTTATTTTGTTTCGGAGATATTCGCTGTTTTGTGTTTTGAAGTGATGACGTCATTTTGTTTGCATATTCATAAGGAAAGTAAAGGCAGAGAGTAGCAAAATCGGTGACATTGACTATGTATGCGATTAAACCTGCTGCTGAAGTATGTTAGTAGGACAAACATTGCCCAGAGATGTCATATATCTCATGAAAAGAAAGTGCAGTGCCAAAGCTTTGGTTTTCGGAAATTTTTATAAGAAATNATTTTTTATGTACAAATCAAGGTTTAAATCTTTAGGGCCCCTAGTTAAAGGGGATCTGAAACGAAATTTTTTATTTGCAAAATGAATGACAAACTGGTATAATTAGTGATGCCGTTTAAAGTTTTGTGATATTTTATTTTGTTTCGGAGATATTCGCTGTTTTGTGTTTTGAAGTGATGACGTCATTTTGTTTGCATATTCATAAGGAAAGTAAAGGCAGAGAGTAGCAAAATCGGTGACATTGACTATGTATGCGATTAAACCTGCTGCTGAAGTATGTTAGTAGGACAAACATTGCCCAGAGATGTCATATATCTCATGAAAAGAAAGTGCAGTGCCAAAGCTTTGGTTTTCGGAAATTTTTATAAGAAATGTTGCCAATATCAATTGTTTTCTTGCCTTTTTGCAAACAAAATGACGTCATCAGCTTCAATCATAAAATGGGGAATAATTTCAAAACAAAACATGATATGGAAAAACTGAAAACGGTGTTCTCGGTTTTTCAACCAGGGCTATTAGCTTTTGCAAATAAAATTGTTCGTTTCAGGTCACCTTTAAACTACCTATAAGGTGCAGTCAGCCACATTCCCCCGCAGAGGTTTGTATAAAGGCAGCAAAGGAGAGTGGCTGTAAATTTAGTTGCGTCGCTGTGTAAAGACACATATGTATAATACTCATATGTTTTTAACAATCTTGTAAATATTTTTGCACCGGGATGTACAATTTCAGTAATATTTATTGAATAGAGGAACTCTTTGTGTTTTCTTTCTGAGACCGGTTGTGCCAACTTTTGTTTGCTTATTTGACAGGAGACAGAAATTGATTACAGTACTCTATCGTTAAAAATATGTCGAGGAACTTATTTCTGTGAACTTCGAAATACGCAAAGAGCTTTTTGGCACATTTGGTAGAGGCTCTGTTTT
>REGM01000284.1:39746-58561 GCA_004194415.1 Aurelia aurita | reverse complement strand
CTATAGGCTTTGCTTTTTCGGTAAAATAGGCCGATTTTTAAAATCCTTATTTTTGGCAAAAAAGGAAGGCTATAGGCTTTGCTTTTTCGGTAAAATAGGCCGATTTTTAAAATCCTTATTTTTGGCAAAAAAGGAAGACTATAGGCTTTGCTTTTTCGGTAAAATAGGCCGATTTTGAGAATCTCTATTTTTGGCAAAAAAAGTAAGGCTATAGGCTTTGCTTTTTCGGTAAAATAGGCCGATTTTGAGAATCTCTATTTTTGGCAAAAAAGGAAGGCTATAGGCTTTGCTTTTTCGGTAAAATAGGCCAGTTTTTAAACTCCTTATTTTGTTTTGCTTTTTCGCTAAAATCGGCCCTTCTTGGAATTGGAAATGCTCTTTTTCAACCAAAAAACAGCCGAAAGTCACAGGAAATACACAGGAATTCCATTGATAATATTATCTTTAAATAGTACAAAATTATAGTGGCCTGCCACTGCAGATATTACGCAAAAATTGCTACTTGATACAAAGTCCAATCTAATGGAGGCTACGTACTTGTGCTGAGATGTATTTCATTGACCCTGTTGTGGCCTTGGAGGTGGTTCTTAGGGGGTGGCATTACAGGAATCTTTCAAACTTGAAAATAGTAAATTTCAAGTTCTCAAATAGATGTGAAAACTCTAATTTATTATTACATTTTTTACCTTTTAATTTATTCACTGACTGTGCAAAAGCTCTAATATAGTCGCGGATTAGGTAATTTTGAATAAGTGCATCTTCTTCGATATCCTCGAATCAACGTGTTTTGTCTGAGAGTGTCAAGGGTGGGCATGTGCTGTGTTTTTGGTGGTCCTACGTATGTCTTGGAAAAACGATTTCACAAACACATTTTTCAGCGCACCAGTACAAATTGCGCTCTCAAAAAGACTGGTTTTGGGGACATAAATTTTTGTAATACTCCGATAAAACCAGACAAGTTAGTTGCAAAATGATATTGTTGAAAAGGTTGCCTGATTTTAGGGACAGACATTAACATAGTATGGGAGAAATAAACCGGTTATGTAGACATACATAGGACCACTGTCCTCACTGCAACTGGTCCTATGTAGACATACATAGGACCACTGTCCTCACCTTTGGATTGTACAGGAACGCTAAACAGTAGACACAGTGTAATTGACGTTTAGCAATTCTGAAAAGGAGCCTTGGATCGAGGTACATTTTTCTACANGGAAAAACGATTTCACAAACACATTTTTCAGCGCACCAGTACAAATTGCGCTCTCAAAAAGACTGGTTTTGGGGACATAAATTTTTGTAATACTCCGATAAAACCAGACAAGTTAGTTGCAAAATGATATTGTTGAAAAGGTTGCCTGATTTTAGGGACAGACATTAACATAGTATGGGAGAAATAAACCGGTTATGTAGACATACATAGGACCACTGTCCTCACTGCAACTGGTCCTATGTAGACATACATAGGACCACTGTCCTCACCTTTGGATTGTACAGGAACGCTAAACAGTAGACACAGTGTAATTGACGTTTAGCAATTCTGAAAAGGAGCCTTGGATCGAGGTACATTTTTCTACATTCTATAGAAGTTTGTTGAATTTTCGAAAGTACACAAAGCTTTCATGCCGACCACAGGATCTTTTACTTTCAATATGTTTAAAATGTCACTAGATCCAGACTCTTTTGCAAATAAGCTGAACTTTCTAATGCAAAAATAAGCTGGCATAACGTTGTATATCATTGAAGGTTGTCTTTGAATAAAATGTCCAATCTTTGCTAAAAATACTAGCGGCTGCAATCCATGCTAAACGCTACTGCCAAGAGCTGTGCTTTTCTAATTTAGCCCCATATCGACATACGACATTAATTACATTATCTTGACTTGATGTATTGTTTACGAAAATTTTTTCAAAAATATACCGTAAATCTTACGAACATCTAAAAATATTTACATCACTGATAAATTCTACAGGGTGTTTAAGAAAAACACAAACCATTTTCATTCAAGATTTTTCAGAAAATAATAATATTTGAATAAATTTGACGCATACCATCTGAAAGCACAATCTATCTTCTTTCCAATGATATCCAGCTTGGGCACATTAATTGAATTATTTATCACTTAATTGACATTTTAATGGCCATTTTAGATGCAGGAAAGTGGTAGGACATTTACATAGGCGAAAACCCATCTTTGTGAGAGTTTATTTTACCATTTTGAATAAATGTGTCTCATGGGAGTAAATATGTATGTTTCTTACCTAAGGGCGTCGCCTCATGGGCTTTCTAGGCCTGAAATATTTTCACAAAATATGTTTTGTAAATTTTTACGGTAAAACAGGCCTTGATTTTGCTTTTACAGCATGCTGCATCTAAAATAGGCCATACTTACTAAAATATAAATTAAATGATAAATAAGTCAATTGATGCATACGAACTGCATATCATTGGAAAGAAGATAGATTGTGCTTTCAGACGGTATACAGTACATCTATTCAAATTTTATTATTTTTTTGAAAATTGTCAATTACAGTTGGGTGGCGTTTTTTCTGAAACACCCTGTACGCTTTAATTTTTGTAGAACCTTTTAGCCATTTGGTAATTCTAAGTAAACCTTGTTCGTACCCAGGGCACCCAGGGAAAATTGATGATACAAGCGAAAATTCTTTTAATTTGTTGTTTTCCCAGTTATTTGATTGGTTCCTTTCGAAAAAGGACCGAGATTTATCGGTTTCATAAATAACTAAATGGCATTTATTGGTACGAAAAAGACTTACTACAATCGTCATCGTCGTAATCAACACTATTGACTTGAGTGTTGGCCATTGGCCATTGAACCTACAGATTGAGTTTCAACGTCTGCAGTCTCGTTTGCAGTCTCGTTTGCAGTCGACTGCAGTCTCGTTTGATAAGCAACAACTACATGGGACTCATGTAACAAGTCTAATTAATCGACACAAATTTGATAAAAGTTTCCATTTACAGTTTGGAAGTTTAGAAAATGGGGGAATAATTTTATTGTGCAGATACGTTGTTCAGGCTTATTCTCTTGATTAAGTCATTGAAGAGTGGGGCATTCAAAACTTGATTGGAAAATATGTTACCGAAGTGATGGTTGATGATATTTTTCCGGCTGCAAAATGTGCAACAGTGCAGTGGGCGGACATCGGCAGACATGACAACGGGGCTGCTGCAGGATGGCGAATCTTGGCATCTTTCGATCAATCGTAATTACCTTAATTGCATTTCAGTTAAACTGGATTTGATTTGCTATAACATTTGGGATTTCATGCCTCAGATTGTGATGGTTTGAAGCTGGTATTCGTATATTCGTTTGAACGTCCTAACGTGCTTGTCAGTGTGCCATTTTTATCCGCTGACGGCGTGCGCAGTCGATAGGTCTCCGTCTTGTTCGTCCGCATCGTTCGCGCGGTAGATGACGACATTGTTGCTCGATGATAATTTAGGCCCTTTCCAGTGAGGAAGAAAGTCCAATGCCTCCTTGCCTCTTGTTGCCGTGCAACATGTAAATAGAATATCATAAACCCTTGGAGCGAGTTGAAAATGCAGAAGAGGTATTGGAAAAATATGCGTGCATCAGCGATGGCGAAGATACCGAAAATCCAGGTTAGGCCAAGAATGCAAGAAAACGTAGCTGCAATACGTAGTTGTGAGATTCCAGTACGCTTCTGGTCTTTTCTGATTTTCTTTCCTTTCGCACTTGACTGCAAGGCGTAGAAGACTCTGATGAACACACCAATGTTTATAATCACAATTAGACATATTGGTGCAAACATTGTTCCGTATGCTGACCATCCAGAAACAACGCAGCTACGATAAACCGAGAGTTATAATCAGTCTATTGCCTTTACAATCAAGCTGAGTGAACTGCTCAGGGAACACAACACGAAGAGAAATATATGGAATATTTAAGGAGCCGCCAGTCAAATACTTTTCAACGGCTAATTTGGCGACACTTCAACTGGTTCCCGAAAAAAAGCACCACAACTGGTCAGAAATGTTTCTCGTTTAGAGGTGCGAAAATTTGGAACAACCTCTCAGCTGAATGTAAACAGGCACCCTCCCTGAGTACCTTTAAACGACGTATTTAAGGTTCCTTGAGTTCTTTTACTTTTGAATTTTGATTTTGCATTATCGGACATATCTTAATTAATATTTGTCTGTAATAAGTTTGTAGCTACTTCTATCTATGTATTATTGTAATAGGGCCCCTCGACCCTCCTTAAAGAATTTGGAAATGAAAAATAAAACGAAACTGAAATTCTGCATGAAGTCTATTCGCTTAGCATCCAAAGCAGTATAGTATGATATATTCTGCATTTTGTAGGAGTCGTGGGCAACTCCCAAGAGCTGCAAGGAAGTAATCTTAAAGGGCCTAACCGCTTTTTCGAATCTAACTCCCTTGTATTCCTGTGTGTATGTGCGTCTGGTTTAAAACACTGATCTGTGGTTTAAACCCCTTTCCATTTCTTCTGCGAAGGCGCACATACACACAGGAATACAATGGAGTTAGATTCGAAAAAGCGGTAGGGCCAATTTAGGCCAAGGTCGGTTGAAATGTTGCTCATAAACCAAGGCTTGGAGAGACAAAACAAAGAAGAAAACAACAGTCTAAACAAGGTAAGCAAACATTTATTAATTAATTACAGAATAGTTGTCCTGACACCCTTGCTTTCACTTAGAAACTCAACTAATTTCTTTGTGAATATGTGACATGTTTTTGGGTTGTTGTAAGGGTGTCTGTAGGTGCTCTCTAAGTGCAGAAAATATGTAAAGGCCTTTTTCGTTAATAAGAAGAAAGTTTCGACTATACTTACTATCGTTCATTGCCATAATCCTGAATTCTTAGTGATGCTGTTACTGCAACAACAACAGCTGGCAACCCTAAAAAATGAATATATACCGGGTGAGTAAAAAACAATCCTACCGGGTGTCCCAATAAAAAGTACACCAGTTTAAAAATCACCAAAACTTGATTATCAAACCTATCATAAAATGTTCCTTTTGATCTCTTTTGTTAATGATCCAAATATATTTAAAGATAATAAAAGTTTTGTTTTCAATACTTAAAAGGTATAAAATGACTAGCTGAAAACACATATTCTGAGTTATACTCTTTAAGAAAAATCGTAATATAGGTACACCGTNATAATCCTGAATTCTTAGTGATGCTGTTACTGCAACAACAACAGCTGGCAACCCTAAAAAATGAATATATACCGGGTGAGTAAAAAACAATCCTACCGGGTGTCCCAATAAAAAGTACACCAGTTTAAAAATCACCAAAACTTGATTATCAAACCTATCATAAAATGTTCCTTTTGATCTCTTTTGTTAATGATCCAAATATATTTAAAGATAATAAAAGTTTTGTTTTCAATACTTAAAAGGTATAAAATGACTAGCTGAAAACACATATTCTGAGTTATACTCTTTAAGAAAAATCGTAATATAGGTACACCGTTATCGTTACTGCATGAGAGGCACATATTCCTTTCATCTCGAGAAAGTTGTGAATTTTTATTCGTTGGCTTAAAATCTTACTCACGTTGTAAGAATAACGGTGGTATAAAATATAGGTACACCGTTATCGTTAATGCAGGAGAGGCACATATGCCTTTCATCTCGAGAAAGTTGTGAATTTTTATTCGTTGGCTTAAAATCTTACTCACGTTGTAAGAATAACGGTGGTATAAAATATAGGTACACCGTTATCGTTACTGCAGGAGAGGCACATATTCCTTTGATCTCGAGAGAGTTCTGAATTTTTATTCTTTGGCTTAAAATCTTACTCACATTGTAAGAATAACGGTGGTATAAAATATAGGTACACCGTTATCGTTACTGCATGAGAGCACATCTTCCTTTGATTTCGAAGAAGTTGTGAAGTTTTATTCGTTGGCTTAAAATCTTACTCACGTTGTAAGAATAACGGTGGTATAAAATATAGGTACACTGTTATCATTAACTGCGTGGAAATGATTTCTCTCCGGGTTTTCATAAATTTGTGGGTGTGAGGCATTTTATACAGGGGAAATTAACATCTTGTCTGGAGACAAGTTTTGCTTTATTTCTTTTCAAAAGGGAAAGAACCGGGGTAGAATGTGCCGTGGCACTTAGACGGGGACGTTCCGGAATCCAGACGTCTGTCTGTGCTAGGTAGATTGAGCAGAAAGTACAATACAAAATCAAGTATAAGACTTACCCCATGCAAAAACTGCAGCCTTGAGAATGAACTTTGTAATATAGGATCCCATGACAACGACAAATGATAAATAAAGATTGATGCATTCCACACTCATCCAGCAAAATGAAGCCAAAAGGAAATATTGAATTGCAACTGCGAAACCACGACATACGTAAACAGGCTCAGTTCTATCTGCACCAGCTACGAAGCATATCAATGTCAGCATCAAAGCGAGGCAAAGATGGATCAGAATCTTTGAAGGGAGGTTGCGTCGTAGCCGGCTGAAAATAGGAAAATAGGATTGGTTAGCGATCTTCAGGGATGATAAATTGCGCGAGGGCAACGTATAGTTAGGATTATAAATTGTATGTAGCGGAATTTAAATTATATGAAACTGAAACTGAAACGTAGAATTTTACGTCGTACGAAGGACAACAATTTCACTTCCAGGGTTTGCTAACTGTTGATAATCAACTTTTGGGAGAACCTGCTTGTGTTTTTAAGATATAAAAATTTCAACTGCAACAATAAAATGGCTAGTCCATTTCAATTAGTTGTGAGAGTAACTCGAAGAAGCCTTTTTGTACCAGTCTAAAAACTGACAGGTCATAAACATATTGTTAAACAATGGAAGGTCTAGATAACCTACCTGAACATCGCCAGAGTAAGAAGCACCAGGAAAAGACCTCCAAGTGATAACCCAATTCCAATGAATGAAATAATTCCAAGAATTTGTTCGTGTGTTTCATCTTCAACCGTCTTTTTCCCCGCGTAAACATCGAACAGGATGGCGAAATTAGTCATGTGATCACATTCGCAAATAACCCTGCCAGAACTGACCTCCTTTTGACGACATCCTTCGGAAGACCAAGCACCGAAACCATCTACGATAGAAATGAAACGAAATTAATCAACGAACAAGGACAGATTTTTAACAATAGAATTCATTGCTTTTGGTTAACACGCAGTAAAAAGCAATTGCAGACAACAAATGTAAATAAGAGATTTTTACAGCCAATTAGTCAAGACGCGAATGTAAAAAGAAGACTATGAAACTCTTGAACCAATGTGGCTATCTCACTTGTATTGCATGCAAAAAGGGGCTATAAAACAGAATCGACCAGTTTTAAAAATAGAACACAGTTAGCAAAAGCTAAACACGTGCCATCAGTTGAACTCGGGACCTCGCGGGGACCTCGCATAATATGACGAGCCACTTTTGTGATGGTCGATTTTCGAATGCATGAGTATAATTCGAAAATGAGAATTAATGACTAGATGAGTGAATGGATGAATCAACGAATGGTTAATTCGTGAGCTGATGAGTTAATGAATACATGAGCTAATGTGTGAAATGTGAATGTATGGATGAATTAAAGCCAAAGAAATAAAAACGCTAACCATTTTTTGCAAAATCCCAGAATACGCATTTATCAGCAAGTGATTGAGATTTCTTCTTGAAAGTACCAGTTAAATTATTCGATAGATTAACTCTTTTAGAACCCTTGACATGCGCAGATATCACCATACTATTAGGATTCTGGGTTTTATCCACTTCTCGCTTTCCACGAAAATCAGTTTTTGTTGTCTGGAAAAACTGACTGCCTTTGTAAGCTATAAAGCTTATTCTTGGTTCATCTTTGGCATTTATATCTCTGAAAAGAAACCGATGATGCATTGATGAGCTTCGAGGATTACACTTACTGATTCTATTTAGATCAAATGTGGTCAAAATGTCCACTGACATGGCCTTTCTGGTATATCGAATCAAGACCACACTAATTCCCATTGATGGAGGATTTCACTTTGATGTTAGAGTCATTGAATGCTGGCAAAAAACTTTATATTTCCTGTTTACTTATTCGATGGGTCCACCAAGGTTTGACGTTTGAAAAATCAGCAGTTTCTTTTTTTCAGTTTGTCAAGGTCCAAATAATTTTTCACAATAATAACAATCATGAAAATTCTTCTTTTTTCAACTTGAGTTTGTTGTTATCACAATTGGTTGTCCAGTTTCCGATACAATTGGAAATTGTAGGCCAGAACCNGTGGTCAAAATGTCCACTGACATGGTCTTTCTGGTATATCGAATCAAGACCACACTAATTCCCATTGATGGAGGATTTCACTTTGATGTTAGAGTCATTGAATGCTGGCAAAAAAACTTTATAATTTAAAAACTTTAAAAACTTTTAAAACTTTAAAAACTTTAAAAACTTTAAAAAGTTTTTTTTAAAAACTTTATAAACTTTATAATTTTTAAACTTTATAAAAACTTTATATTTCCTGTTTACTTATTCGATGGGTCCACCAAGGTTTGACGTTTGAAAAATCAGCAGTTTCTTTTTTTCAGTTTGTCAAGGTCCAAATAATTTTTCACAATAATAACAATCATGAAAATTCTTCTTTTTTCAACTTGAGTTTGTTGTTATCACAATTGGTTGTCCAGTTTCCGATACAATTGGAAATTGTAGGCCAGAACCACAGGGGCCAAAGGAAAGACCATTTTCCTCGTTTGGCTTTATTATTCCCATTAGGTTTTTGTATTTTTTATTCCCATTAGTTTCGAGTAATTTCGAGCCTCGAAAGGGAGTGAACTCGATTTAAATGGGACTATGGTCCTTCCTAGGGCTCTTGTGTTTCTGGCCTACAGTTTCTATTTATATCGGAAACTGGACACCCAGTTTTGGGAGAACTAGAAGCATA
The DNA here is from genome assembly GCA_004194415.1 of Aurelia aurita. Lineage (NCBI taxonomy): Eukaryota > Metazoa > Cnidaria > Scyphozoa > Semaeostomeae > Ulmaridae > Aurelia > Aurelia aurita. The sequence continues at coordinate 49,647 of REGM01000284.1, read as the reverse complement.
GAGATCATGAATCATCCCTGATCGTAGAGATAAAATAATCAAGTGTAACTTACCGTGCTAGCGTCTCTGGTAAAGACAATCCAACTTGAACTTGCTTTGAATCGTAATCTTGGTTCGAAACGACATTGTTTAAAGAGAATGAAGCATTCCTCATGCCAAAGCTCAGTGGTATGTTTGATGATCTGTCGATTTTCAGTGCTTGAATTGCAACACCAGATGATACTCGCACAACGGGGGTGCCGGTCGTGTTTGGCAATGGTATCTTATCTGCTAATGTCTCAATACCTTGGACGATGCTGTTTGTTTGGAGAGATAGATAAAAACATCAGTTAAAGACCTATTGCTAACCATGATCCTTTGCGCGCCGAATGAAAAGCAAAACGAAGACACTTAGGTCAGAACCCGGGGGGGGGGTCACTTCCATATATACTGGTACGGGATGTGCCATTTTTTGGGGTGCCTTTTTTCATACAGAAAATAAATTTTAGGGTGTCATTTTTGGTAACATCATAAATAGCCATAAATTTGGAGTATCATTTTTGGTATGATCATAAATTTTGGGGTATCATTTTCAAAAATAATTCTTTAGGGTAAAGTTTTGGATTTTTTGACCTGTTATATTAAATTTTAGGGTATGCATTTTGCATGGCCTGTAAATTTTGGGGTATGGTTTTTGGAAAATCTTATAAATTTTAGCGTGTGATTTCACATTTCAAAATGGCACACCCCCGTCATCTCCCTATTGAAGCTACCTGACCGGGGGCCAGAAACAATTTTCATATCATACCAAAGTCGACTTTGGGGCCGCAAAGGATCACGGTTAGCTATGGGCCAGTTCAGCTTCAAATAGCTTTTGAGCAAGCTTATACTAAACCGAGTTTCAAGAAATTTATACTTTTTATTTTATTAGAATGTTCCGAACTTAGTCCGCAGTGGAACCCTGATGTAAGTAAAAATCCTCTCCCAGACGAAGTTCAAAGGTCTACGAAGCTGTCGTTTCGATTTATAGCGACAAATGTCTTTCCTAAATCAGTTCTCCAGTGAAATCTCAGCTGGTTTCAAGATAGAAATATACAGAAGTGTCTGCGTTTGAGTGTGTTTTAACTTCAGCCACTTTAATCAGACTTTGTAGGCAAAGTAAAACAAATGCTAGAATATCGAGAAAACATAACGACTAAATGCCAATTCTTCGGCTAAAAATAAGAGCATGACTTCATGATAAATGTATGCGAGAATATTAAAACTAATCATACCTTGATAAGGCCTTTCCTTGGACTTGCGATGAAGCTAACGCACTTTCATTCGCCTGTAGGAGATTACTGGCTGTTTCTAGAATGTCATTAACCATCTATGGAGAAAAAACTTATCAAAATTTGGAACCATATTCCTCTTAAAATGTATTGAAACATCAGCTGAGATAACCTTGCGGATAAATCACATGTACGCTTGTTATGCAAATGACAAAATTAATGAATAAATTAAAGAATAGAAAGAAATTTTCAAGAAAAACTTAGAGCCATCAACTAACATAGATTCTCTGGTCACAAAAAATGGTCCTACCAGCTCCAAGAAGGAGACGTAGTTTGTAAGGACCTGCATTTATTTGAAATCCCCACTGAGAAAAGCCAAAGCGACCTCTAAGAATGGCTCATTATAAAGACACGAAGATCAAAACGATTCTTTTCTTTTTACAGAGTCTTTGGTCTTTCTTGAAGTACGACTTCTTTGACTGGATCGCTTTTAATAAAATGAAGTCAGAAAACAATCCATACTAAAATTACTGCCATTTGTTAGGTGCCGTGACAAAGAGTGCGTTCTCATTGGCTAATTTCAAATCATTATTCCGGAGATAATTCTATTTCCCCATTTGAAGAACAGAGGGACAAAACGCATACACCAATAGATCTTTTAGCTATTCTAAAAAAGGATCTGAATCGAACGATATTTTTATACATGTTGTAGAACTTTTGAATGTGTACGATAGTGACAGAAGCTATAACGCCATTCAATCGAACCTTTTCGTACAAAAATGTACAAAAATATCGCTCGATTCAGATCCTTTTTTAGAATAGCTAAAAGGTCTATTAATATCTTACCTTGTCTGTCGTGACATTGACTGTTACAAGTTTCACAAAAGTCGTTGCTGCAAATACAGTATCATCAGCAGTAAAACTTGTTGCATTTTTCGTCAATTTTTCAAGGTCAGAGGCAGTACTTTCTGCATTTGTATCGTTTACTATCACCTATAAAATAAAGAACAGTCATTTCTGGAACGAAATAAATACCGTAAAGAATAAATAAGATTTTCAGCGTTCCTTCAAATCCCGGGGGGGGTACATGACTTGTGGATGGACGGGGGTCTGCCGCCCGGTTTTCGGAAAGCCACCCACTTTTATGATGAATTTTGATGGAATACTACCCATTTTTTGCAATTTTTTGGCGATTTCAGCCAAACCAACCCATGTTTATGGAAAATCTGCCGAAAAATGACCCTTGTTTAGAGAATTTTTGGGCCAAAAACCCACCCATATGGGCGGCACATACCCGTACCATCAACATGTTATGTACCCCCCCCGGGCTTCAAATCTACTCATCGAACCTAATTCTTTAATGAGTCCAAATATCCAAGCATTTCATAATTCGTATCAGACCTTCTAATATTCTCATAACAAATTTATACCAGGTGAGTCAGAAAAATATTTGACGTTTGAAAGTCTGTAGCTGTCAAACCATTTATCTGATTCCTATAAACTGATAATATCTGTATAGCTAACATATCAACTTAGATATGAAAATTTAGTTTGTCAAAATCGGTCACATCGTTCTCAAAATACAAGCGATTATATAAAAATAGTTAATCTCAAAATCCTTCAAAACAGGCCAAAAATTCTTGATCAATTTTGCTAGCAATACAGCCTAGAAAATATACGAAAAAAGGCTGAATGACAGTCCCAAGTCTATAAGATTGTACAGCAGCCTCTTTATATATCTAGTAAATGCTTGAGCGATAAGATAGACCGATAAAGTTTGATTATGATAGATGTGGGGTTGATTGCTAGAAAATTTGATCGAGGATTTTAGACCAGTTTTGAAGGAATTTGAGATGAAGCATTTTATAAATTTGCTTGTAATTTGAGAACGATCCGACCGATTTTGACAAACTAACTTTTCTTATCTAAGTTGATATGTTAGCTAAACATGTATTATCAGTTTATATGAATCTGACAAATGGTTTGAGAGCTACAGGCTTTCAAACGTCTAAACAATTTTTAACTCACTCGGTATCACGAAATCTCTATGCTCTTGGCTCACTCGGTATCTCTATGCTTTTGGAGAGAAGGCCCTCTCCCTGGGATTGATTCAAAAATCAAGTATTTTTAACTTATTAGAACTTGAATCTTCATTCCTTTTTCCTTTACAAATGAAAACATAGATTTGATATCATAAAAGAATGTTTACCTCCGAGAGCTGATTTAATTCTTCACTTATTTTATTGTTAAAAGCACAAGGTGAATCAGCGACATCGCCCCATTCGGCGCCATTTATGTAACTTCCTTTGCAAGCCCTCGTCGCATTTGAACCAGCAGGGCCATTTGGGCAAGCACGAGTTGCGTTTTGTCCAGTCTTCGTCAGTGGCCAATAGTAAGGACCTTTGCTCGCCCCAACGTTGGATGTCTCCTCTATGCAATACTCTGTGGGGGAGAAAATGTCAATGGTCAATTTCGAGATGGGATGTTGCTTTTGCGCAAGATACAGATCTTAGCTCATTTAAATCTTAGCTCATTTCTTATGTTATCAATACTATAGCCATTTCTTTTTTATGGCCCCAAACACACAAGACTTACTTGCACCAAATTTGCCTGGATTTCAAGCTGCATTAGTAACAATGCATCAGTGCAAGCTTTAACGTTTACGATATCAATCAAAAGTGGCAGCTTCAGCCTGTCCAAGACGTTACATTGTGGACAAAATTCCAAAACAAAGACGTAATATCGTATTCACTAGGTAGCTTAAACCAGTTACGAGACTAGTCTGCACTTTAGCGGACCAGCTTTCAATATCGGCAAGTAATGTGTCATGGGGTAAGGGTTTAGGGTCAGGGTTAAGTTTTAGAAAAGGGGTTTTTAGGGGTTTTTAGGGTTAGTTAAGATTAGTTAGGGTTAGTTAGGGTTAGTTAGGGTAAGTTAGGTTTAGTTAGGGTAAGTTAGGCCTAGTTAGGGTAAGGTAAGGTTTAGTTAGGGCTAGTAGGGTATTTGGTCAAATACGTTCCCGAGAGATATGACACAAAGCTGGTCCGCTAAAGTGAAGTCGTCCCAACGGGTTAGCCTGGATAAATTTTACGTGAACGCAGTCATAGCATGTAGGTACCTAGTTTTTACACTACTTATAAGCTTAAAATCTGCAGAACTGAAGGGGCATAAAAGGGCTAAATTTAGACTTATGCCATTTCGTCCCTTGTTTCCTTGCGTTCTTTGATTTGTTGATATCTCTCCGGTCAATAGGCCTATTGACCGAAGAGATATCATCAAGTCAAGGAACGCAGGGAAACAAGGGACGAAAGGTCATAAGTATAGGCTAAGTTCATACCTTTACTAGCAATGACGATACTGGTAGCAGGGATCTGAAATCGTCCAAACATATTTTGTGTTGCGGCATCTGATAACAATTTAGTCATCTGGCTGTAATAGGCACCCAACCCTATTCCACTTTCTCTCTGACCTGCTATGACTACTTGAGCAACAACTGACCCTTTGCTATGGAAGCAAAAATATTTTGATAAGTAAATCAATAACTAGAATAGCAAGAATGTTTTGCCATACATTTAAGATTTGCTTCCAAGCAAACTGATTTTCCGTTTCGTTTCACCTCAAACATCTGCTGACAAATATTTGTTGGTTGTGTTCTGCTGAATACAAAACTTACGTGGCAAAGCTTCAGATAACTAGCAGAGAAAGGCCATCTGTCCTGATTAATGTTTTAGTTTTATTTTTAATAAAATATGTAATAGTTGTACTTGTTTTTATGGGGGGGGCTCTCTCTTGATTAGTTAACCTATTTAGAGAGCTCCTCCTTAATCAATCAATCTTAAATACAATCCTGTATGTAGAGTTCTTTTTTCTGTCATTTTTAAGTTTAATTCATTTTAGTGTTGTTTGGTATCTTGTCAGTATTTTGTTGTAATGTAATTGTGTAGAATTGTATTCAGGATTGGTTGATAAATTAATGAAACTGAAACTAAAACTGAACTGATTAAAGTCAAATATGCTGGTGCTATCAAGGGCGATATTAAATGCACAGTTCCATTCCTCTAAATCCCCTCCAAATCACGAGAAAAACCTGAGAAAACTGCGAGACCGTTGTGGAATCAAACTTTAGGCCATAAAATAGAACAAAGTTTGATGTTTACAGAGCTGTAAAGACAATAAATGCTGTGGAAAGCTAAAGGGCATTGCCAATGAGGTATGAACAATTTCTCCTAGATAACAAACGCGGATACATGCACGCCAATCAGGCATAGATCACTATTTTAACTGGGCGTTTCATATCGCCCTTGGTGCCATGAAGAGAGAGAGAGAGAGATTTAATTACTTTGCTTGGGCTCTTTTCACAATTCTCGCCACTGTTAGTTTACAACATTTTGCAAGGCTGTATTCGGGTGTGTTTCTGATTGACTTATTCAAAACTGGGTATAGTGTCCGCTTCGCTTCAGACCGTCGATTGTTATCGGTGTCTAACGCAGATCTTTTCAGTATGAGTAAATTATATTATTATTCTGACCTCCAAGACTATCTTCAAGTATTCCATCACCAAATACAAAAATTCTGACAATTTTTGGACCACAATGGTTGGGACATTATAACCAAGTGAAAACCAAACAAAACAAATTTATAATTGAGAATCCTCACCTAAACTTTTCTATTTCAACGTAATGTTGTCCTTTCGAAGATAAACCAGACAATACTTCCTTCACCTACAATTTAAAGAAGCATACTAACTCAATTTGAGATATTCTCACAACTCGGTCGTTGACAGTGATTATGTTTCTCTCTGGTTGATATTCAAAAGACAACACAAATTTGGAATGCATAGGCACAAAATCTAGATTGGCGGAAAAATTATACGAACTTCGGCGAAATGATCTAATCAGATCGCTTAAATCTACAACAAACGCAAATTTAGGCCCTTTTTTACTGTGTCTACCATCTTTTGCAATACTATGTTCTGCGGTAGGAAAATATTTATCAACAAATATGTTCCAGTGAGTCTATCTTACTTGGGGAGAATTTTATCTCAAATATTAGAAAAACTACGATTCGTTTTTAAGAGTGGCTAAATCATTTTGTAAATGAATGACTGCAAGGTAATAAAGGCAATAAATTAATCCTGAAAACAATGGCTTTTAGATGAAGTGGCACAAATAAAATGTATACCTACCGCACTAATGATATCACTGCTAAGCAATTGGAATGCTACGCTGTTTCGATTCTCCAGATCTGAGCGATACACTTCATTGATGATTTGCAAATATGTTGTTGTTGTAGACACATCTAAAAGCAAGTAAACGAAGTAAATTAACTATATGCAAGTTGAATTGCTAAGGGCAGATTTGATAACGACAGTATCCGGTCCTTTTACGGCCAGTTAGTAAAGCTGCAAATGTAAGTAAAGCAAGCTGCAAGAGGCCTCAAAAACTGGATGGCTGGTTCATTCATTGTGCATGCAAAAAGGGTTGTTAAGAGAAGAAATGAGCATGCAGTCAAGCCCACAATTGTTCATACCCATGCCAAGTTCTGAGTATTTTGAATCGTTTAATTTGCGGACCAATTTTATTGTGGTTGAAGTTACATAAGAATGTGACAAAAGGCCGAAAGAAGCACTACAGAGACATTTCAAGGAATACAATATCTTGGCCAATCGATCCGAAAACAAAACGATTCAAGATACTTCGAATCTGGCATGGGTATGAATAATTTTGGGCTCGCTTGTATGCTCATTTCTTCTCTTAACAGCCATCCAGTTTTCGAGGCCTCTTGCAGCTTGCTTTACTTACATTTGCAGCTTTACTAATTGGCCGTAATCTGGCATGTGTATGAATAATTTAGGGCTTAACTGTATGTCAAAAGAAGAAGAATAAATAAAAACATCTACTGCATGTGTTCCGTCATATAATTCAGAAGCTAGGCAGCACGCAAAACAAATTCTCGCATAATTNAGGAGACGTTGTTGTTGTTGCTTTAGTGGTTGTCGGTGGCAACGTTGGAGAGGATGTTGTTGTTGCTTTAGTGGTTGTTCGTGGCAACGTTGGAGAGGATGTTGTTGTTGCCTTGGTAGTTGTTGGTGGCAACGTAGGAGACGTTGTTGTTGTTGCTTTGGTAGTTGTTGGTGGCAACGTAGGAGACGTTGTTGTTGTTGCTTTAGTAGTTGTTGGTGGCAGCGTAGGAGACGTTGTTGTTGTTGCTTTAGTGGTTGTCGGTGACAACGTAGGAGAAGTTGTTGTTGCTTTAGCAGTTGTCGTTGTTGTCTCTGTTGTTGTTTTTGTCGTTATTGCTTGAGTTACTGTGGATGAGGGGGATGAGGTAGTTAGCAAAGTGTTAGTTGTAATGGGCTGTGCAGTGGTTGTTACTGGTGCAGTCAAATCAATCCTAATTGTGCAAAGCTTAAAGTGCGTTTTGCCATTAATTGTTCCTTCCGCTTGGATGGTTATGTTGAAATGGCTCCCTTGGGCCAGGTAAATAAAATCTCCTGCACTAGATCTCCGTACTCGAAGTCTTCCCTTGTATCTATTAAGGCATATGAATCGACGAACGCCGTCAAATGGGGTAGGTTGGCAGAAGTACTTATCGGAATAGCCAGAAAATGACTCCCCATCATATTCAAATTTGATAAGACGGTAAATTGTTGGCTGCAGATCTGTAAATACGCCTTCATTTTGGAAATGGTAAATGATGGCATCGCCGGGTGTTGAAATAGGCACATCAACTGTTCGGTTACAAGTTTCACCTGGCAGGATGAAACATTAAGAGTGTTAGTATAAGCATTAGTATTATTTTAGCAAAGAAACTGAAAAATATCTCTTTGACAATGTCAATCAAAATTTACATTTTCCCGTTTACTTAGGGAAATATTGGAATAAAATGAGTGTTTATGCATCTGATACGTTCTGTTGTTTCGATTCCTTCAGTTACAACGCTGTATTAATGGATTAGTCAGGTAAAGCTCAACTTGTCACCAATTTTGACTCCGTCGTTTTAAGGGAAGAAGGCTCAAAGGTAATATATTTTGAAACCTTTTAGGTTAATATCAAGATTTTGTTTCTCTCTCTATTGGCTAGCAAACAACTTTAATTCGATACAAATATAACCACTGTTTTATCGGTCAACAGTTCCAAATTCTCTCTCTACTTTTATTTTAATGGTAACCTGCTATTGTCCTGTAAAAGTCACGTTCTGTACTTCGTCTCTATCGTCGTCATTTCATCTTGTCGTTGGTTGGATGCTAAAGTTCGGATGGAGCCTTACTTCAATGTTGTTTTTATTCAATCGTCGTGTTGAGACACTTCTTGGCATAAGCAGGCTGTTGTAATGTTGTTGGCATGGTTAGACGTTTCAGGGGTTGATCTTGTTACGCAGTGAAAGTGGTTCTAAGTTAGGTAAGGTGAGATCCTATGGGTGTTGTAGTGCCAAGCTTGTCATCGTTCATTGGACGTGCCAGTTATTTATTTTCAGCTACTTTAGCCCCTATCAGCTAAATTCAGTGTTTTTACCGGCTTACGACTTCCTCAAGAATGAGCTGATGGGTCCACTAAGAAAAGGCTCTTGGTACCTACAGGGGAACCCAGACGTTGCTCTTCCCATGATGAATATCCTGTCTCATATTATGTGCCTTGGCAATGGACTCAAGTGCAATTTTTACTGTTCAGTATTGAAAAGCGTTAAATGCAGTGCAGTTACTTTGTGAACTAAAAAGAAAATTACGTGCTACAACGGTACCATTTTCTAAATCTATTCCTCTGACGCTGGTCACTCACTGGTAAAATCATCAGGTCTTAAAGTTGATAGACGATTACGCTAAAGATGGCGGCGAGGAACTTTCCACCAAGATGCATTGCGTTCCAATTATGAATCCTTAACGATTCTATAGGAATTCGTTATAGAACGCAATGCATCTTGGTAAAAAGTTCCTCATCTTTAGCGTAATTATCTATTAACGACGTGTCCACACTCTCCTACGCAGAGGCTCTTTATGGGGTCTCCTCCGTCGCATTGCTAATCAAATGCTAAATTGTGAACCAGAAAAGCTACAGATCTTTGCTTACCACCATATAGTAGACCTTAATAAATAAACTATGGTTTTCTGGAAGATTGTATCGTTCTTCCACTATTAATTTAGGATTTACGATAACTTCAATTTTTTTTAAACAACTTTGCATGAATTTTTTTGAATAAAAACAAAAACGCAGTCATTCTGAAAATAATCAAGAAATCAACAATCTTGCATAAAGAATTATAGCAAAGTACCTGAAGTTCCTTTCAAGCCATTAAATCAAACGAAAGATGCATCAACCAATCGTGCAATCTTTTTTAAAGATTTGATGCCTATACTGACTTCGTTGGGGTAAGCTAGACTTAATACATGAGTCCTTGTTTTCGCTCCATTCACTTATATGACTATAACAATAAATAACCATTCAATTCAATGGAGCAAAACTTAGACTTATATCATCAGGGGTAAGCTAAGCGTCATGACAAATGTCAGTGGAATCAAGTTAGAAGATGACTTCGTTACAAAGTGCGATTTCTAAGTTCTCTACAACAGACGATCAAGCAAATAGTTGCGATGGTTTTTCCCAAAATGTTATTTTTTTTTTTTTATTTTTAATTTTTTTTTTAAATTTTTTTAA
>REGM01000284.1:0-39462 GCA_004194415.1 Aurelia aurita | reverse complement strand
GTGTGGTGGGTGGGGGGGAGGTATTTTCCCAGAATCGTAATTATTGTTTATTAATTTTAATTATTATTTTAAATTCTTTATACGGGGTGAAAACATTCAGTTATTTAAAAACTGTTTTACAATGTGCACTGTTAAAATAAAGAGAACAAATCATACTACTTAATCCAATGTCAGGAACTATTTTTAACAATTAAACATAACAGAAAACAAAAATAGTATTGCTACAGCAAAGAAATGTATAGCCTATCTCATATTAGATTTCAGGCCAGAAATTTCGGTGAATGGATAGTTTTGGATAAGTGATGAAAGTTAATGCAAATCTCGCTTGACATCTATCGTGAGACAGACTTAGGTTTATATGCAATTCATGGTGTTCTCAGGTAGAATCAGTTATGATTCTTTTCAGATTTTATAACAGACAATTACGAGAAACTGCCCCCTCCCCTGCTGCCATCTGTTCACTATTCAAAGACATCTCAGTCATCAAAAGGAAAATATTATCATACTTACTATCACAAGGCTTGAGGTAAACTTCTTGCATATGATGATCTTCAATGCAATCAGAATTCTGAGAAGTCTTCAGCATCATTATTCCATCAACCCATGTTTTATACGCAGCCATACAAACAGATCCTGGACATATCGTCAGCTTTTTAGTCCCGTAAAGATAAACAGCATTCGGGGAATTGAATTTCACGTCAGTAGTACTCCCTGAATTGATAAGCTTTAGCCCGACATACACATTAACTGCAGTAGCAACTTCAATAGGAGGCTCGATCGTGACGTTGAATTTAAAACCGCTGGCCGTTGGTTTATCGTGGTTAAACAGTTTGTCCCAAGTGTTAGGAATATACGTGAAGGCTCTCTTGTGTTTTACTCCATCTATTGTAAATGTGATGTTATAAGTCCAATACGAGCTATCACGTTTAAAGTCTGCTAATAAGTTCGTATCAAAATAAACTTTTGCTATAATCATAGGTGGGACAACACGCATTAGAATCTTCGTGTAGTACGCGTTTGACCACGAGTAACCCGGAGGAAACGCGGCTTTCTGAGCTTCGTGTGGACACAAATTTTTGACACTCTTGTAAAGCTCTGTCATGGGAAAACAGGCAGGCACGACGCTGATTCTTTGCGTGGTTTTCCGCACGACCGGCACGATCGAAGAATGATCTCTCACAACGATACCAAGCTCGTACGCTTTCCCAGGATACATACCGGGTATGAAACTTCCTGATGTAAATACGTATCCTAAATCGGAATGAACACAGAATTGGCTAGCCGGATCGTTTAAATTAGGCTTGCAAATGGCGCCTTGAGCGATAGTTGGCGACTTGATCTGCGTTTGCAAGAAATTCAAAGCGTCTTGGTAAATTGTCTTGTTATATTGAGCATCTGAAGCAATTTCTGTTATTTTGTATATCGTAAAGTAAAACGGGCCTACTGCCAAATCAGAACTTTTTGAGTACATGTGCAGTACGGCTTGGTTTGGTATTTGATTTGAGTATACATATCCATCTTGGAGCTTTTCAATTTCAGAGTAACTATCACCTGTAACAGAAAAAATCAAGTATTAAAATGGTTAGATTTGAATTTTTTTTCCACTTGAAAAGGGGTTAATGCTGCTGTTATTTATAACACAACGTTAATAGCCCTTTTTTAATCCTAAAAAAGTTCAAATACAACGCTACAACCCTTTCTTTCGATATCTACTTGATTTTGGTATCGTTAGTAAACAAAAGGACCAGCAGTTTTCGAAGCAACAACTTATTTCGACTTTCTTTTGCCATAAATCAGCAACCACTTGTCAGATCGACTCAAACAAGGTCTCACACTCCAAGGTTAGGCCTGTCCTATGCAACTGTATCAAAAATGGGACAATAAAACTTACCGTTCCTCCACAGCAGCTGCACAAACAGGGCTCAATTTTTTTGGACACCCTATAGTAACTACGAAATATGCAACATACGATGCAAACGGCTGAACCTCACTTCTAAATACCTGTAACGTTATTACCAACTAACTGGTGCAAACTCCCTCAACGTAAAGTACATACTTCTTATACCATATACTGTTAATATTGTATGGTAACTATTCTGACCCAACGGACTTAAGATTGTAACTAGCTGTATGCATTGCTCTTCACCTGAAACGTGTAGATACAGGAGCTTTTTCGATTGTTTTTCATTTTCCCAGAGATACGGGGGGTTAAAGTCTCTTGAGAGGGATCACCTATGGTGAGTACAGGATGCAGGGAACTATGTACAAAGCTGCCCTTGACACACAATGGACACCTTGTTAATACACGCTGACTTCACTGGGTACGGTCATTACCAAGTGTGTTGTTCTCTTTTCACAAAGGGTGAAACGTTTCATACTTAGACATTTTTGACAAAGTGGCTCTACTGGCCACAGCACCTACTATAAATAGGATGAAGTTCATATGCACACATCATATGCAACTTACCATGCAAACAGCTGAACCTCACTTCTAAATATTTCGGAACAGAGACGCATGGATCCCCAAAATAACCATTAGTAGCTTCAACCTTGCAAGTATTCAGTCCATGACACTGCCGAGCGACAACCCGCGTGGACAACGGTGACTGACAGTTGGTTATGCTTGATCCACTGGCACAAATATCAGTCCTTAACCGGCCGTACATTGCATTGGTTACGTTGATAAACTGCTCTTGTCTTCCACTACATTTTAAGGCATGAATGCCAGAATTTTCGCAAAACCAATAAGTGCGATAAGTTAATGAGTTGCATTGTTGAATACCTGAAAAGGAGAAACAAAATCAACGTTAAATATCAATCAATGCGAGATGAAACAATGCAGACTTATGTCCATAAAGTCGGTAGCCAACAAGTATTTGACTAAAAGTGCTCCCAAAACTAGATAGAAGAAACAACGTTTTCTTCTTATCAAAGTATTGTCAAACAGGCACCAATCGAAAGATCTAAAAGAGCAGAGTTTGAAAATGGAGAGGAATTTGAGTTTCGAGCTAAGAAAAGGGGGTTTAGTCCCTTGGAATTCTAGCAACTTCTTTGTTCAATCTTTTAAAGATCATTTTCTCTTGATTTCAAATATGCAGTCCAACTTCTTGTGAATTGTATCATTTTGGAAATATTACCAAAGATTGAACCGTAGTGTAGGTTATTGCCCCTATATATCCTAACAAAANGGGGGCTGTAGTCCCCCCAACGTTGGAAAAATTTACCAAAATCAGCCTTTTTCGGGCAAAAATTCACCCTAAGTCGGGCAAAAAATTTGGTAAAAAATAGAAATTTTATCGGGCAGCCCCCCAGATATAATTTTCCCCTACGCCTGTGGCGGTGCCAAACAGCATACAGTACCCCGGGTGCCAGAGCCTTGTCAGCACAGCAATGGTGCATTTCAGATCGGAAGTCGAGACACTCAAAATTTCGAAGGATTCAAGTATGTTTAATTATCTCCCTGCAAATAACAACTCAAATCCGTTACAAGAACGAGATAAAAGGAATATGAACTCTCATTTTCATAACTCTGAGAAAATGCTACCTTAGACTTTGGGCTTATTAAACGTTGAAATAAGCAACCATCCTCGTTTAGGAAGCACACAGCTCTTGCAGTTTGACAGCAAAAATGTCAACATTTTGAACTGAAGTGCAGTGATTGTGATGCAAGGTATGGGGCGGTACATTGTCTGGTGCAGGAACCTTGCCGGAAGGCGGCGGTGTTGTTTCAAACCGTTTGTACGGAAAATTAAACAAACTAACTTTGATCAAAATCTGAAACTCACTTACCCTGAAATACCACAAAAGTCAAAACCAAAATTTCTTTCAAATCCATTGCAAAATTGAATCTAATACTGCAGACTTTCTTGCGTTCTCCAAGCTGTTTCAAAGGTCGTTTCTTCTGTGAGAGAAACGGGACAATTGAGCAAGGCATCAAATTTCAAATTTATGAAAATAAACCCAGGTTTACAATTTCTTTCAAATTTGATGACCTTGGATAAGTGGGGTCAAGCAACTAAAACCAAGAATTGTCTGAATTTTGAAATCAAAAACATTTTGCGATGTTATGGCAACATTAGGACGGATCTTGCTTCATCTTTTTCAGATTTTGTCGCAGTACAGACTGTGTGGTTTGTGTGTTTACAAACCGGTTTTGTCCAAGTCGATCCGGGGGATTGCTGTGCATCAAATTCTGCAACAAAGCCTACGTAACAATTAGAGAGGCGTAGAGCTTTACGTCAACAACTGCAAGGGACGGGGCGCTGGGGAGCAATTAAAGTACAAAAGAAGAGCCCCTTTTGATCCAATGCGCCCAGAAGCAGGGCCGTAGGAAGCATCTTAAACTGGGGGGGGGGGCACGACACTTCAAGGGCACTTTTTCATTAAACTAAAAAGGGCACTTCCAGAAACAAAAAGGGCACTTTTTGTTTATTGCAAAATCTTGGGGGGGGGGGCACGTGCCCACAGTGCCTCCGCTTCCTACGTCTCTGCTCAGAAGTGTGAAATCTATTCTTCAGAATGGCAGACTGTTTGTTTTTTCTGAAAATTGAATCTTCTGTTTTGCAAAATTCGCCTCGCTCACTCACACGGTAATGTGCCAAATGCCTGAAGACAAATATTGATAATCATGAATAAATTGATTACACAAAATGGCATTTGCTGACACTAGTTGTGTTCAAACACATACGTGTTCTAAATCAACACTATGGCAGCAGTTAAATACACAAGAAAATATCTGTACAAACAAAAACAAATAGGCAAGTTTCTGTTTGAACACATGGAGAAATAATTAAAAATGAAATGAAATGAGATTGACCAAGATTGACAACTACCAGGAAATTAATTTGGCAATAGTAGGATATTACTAGGATTATCTAAGTTTTGTTGGACTGGGTACCTGCCTGTTGTTTTCCTTATTTCACCTTCTTGTACGCTTCTCCTTTCGAAATGAATGGTCATGCGGAGGAGTATACGCTTTCTCAATTCCGTTGCTTAGCAACAAAATTCTTACAACCTTGGTTGCCATTTCATTTTCATGTTTAAAATTTAGACTTGCTACACAATATTCGAGTGGCGTCCTAACAAAAATGTAAACTAAACAATTACAGTAAAACGAACAACAAACATGAGAACCAAAACGAGTTTAAACTAAGAAGGGTAGACTACTGCTAAAGATTTGAACTCATGATTGACCTGGATTACGGCGAGATTCACCGCAATTTTAATTCAAAAATTTTAATTTTAATCCAAAAATTACATTCAAACCTGTTTAGCCAAATAAATGGAAAATCTATGGTAACCTCTTGCATTTGATATATGTGGGAGGGGGTCTTACTAGAGAGGGGGCTTATAAAGTTTTGGCTTAGAGGGGAGGGGCTTATCAGAGAGGGGGCTTAATGGAGAGGGGCGCCAAATAGAGCCTTTACGGTACGTATTTTTATTAGAAATTTCAAGTTAGTGGTTAGATATGACATCAAAGTTCTTACCAAAGCAGACATACATCCATCTTCTATCTTTGCATCAGCAAATAAGCAAATTCCATTTTACATTGGTGAGAGCTATATTGAGAGACAAGCAGTACAATAACATAAAAATGAATTATCTTTTTATACTTCTGTATCAAAACCTTTGTCAGTGAATGTATCAGTGGTTACACAGTTACACAATGTTTTGATCTGAGATGAAACAGTCGAATTTGATTCTCTTTGAACGAAGATTCCTTTGGTTTCAGTTGCTTTAAATATCTTTATCTTTCTTTATCTATGTTTCTACAAGCGCATTTAATTGAATGTAAACAAAAGTTTGTGTCAAATTAGATGTCACACGATAACGCAAAATTACTCATTCAAAGCACTCCAACCATTGTTATTCGCGGGTATATTCACGGGACATCTAATTTTTGAGGCAGACTATGAATGGATTCTTTTGAGAACGTTGCAGGATGCCTCCTACGGAGTTGATGCTAATGACAGTGGCTTAGCCGTTGGGAGAGGGGGGGGGGCATTTATTTCCAGCCCCTTTCAAGATGTCGGCGAAAATTGTCATAGAACAGTGCTATCAAAATAGCGAGGCATNGCATTTAATTGAATGTAAACAAAAGTTTGTGTCAAATTATATGTCACGTGAGATTTGCGATAACGCAAAATTACTCATTCAAGACACTCCAACCATTGTTATTCGCGGGTATATTCACGGGACATCTAATTTTTGAGGCAGACTATGAATGGATTCTTTTGAGAACGTTGCAGGATGCCTCCTACGGAGTTGATGCTAATGACAGTGGCTTAGCCGTTGGGAGAGGGGGGGGCATTTATTTCCCCCCTTTCAAGATGTCGGCGAAAATTGTCATAGAACAGTGCTATCAAAATAACGAGGCATACTTTTATTTCATCACAGAATTGTCAGCCAGAATGAATTAATACCCCCTCACTCTTGCTACGGTGGGAGAGAAATTACTGAAAGGCCTACAAGAGGGTGGCCACCGGTGGGGCGTTCTTTTTTCACCTCATCTCCTTATAAGTTATTCCCCTTCGGAAAAAAATTATCTGCAGAACGTCCCATTTTCAATCCTTTGCATAGTGGTATCCTCCTGAAATTGGAAAATCACGAAATTGGTGCCTTCACTGGAAAAATTTGAATGTTCGATCTGGTTCGATCGTACTGTTCGTCGTTCCAAAAGAGCACCAAGAAGAAGGAGATAACCTTCCAAGGTAACGTTTACGCTAAATGACCATTACCTTCTACATGTTGCTGGTATTGCTATGCTATGATTATTAAAACTGAATCCCCAAAAAATACACACATTCCTATTACCATCAAATAGGGCTGGTCCACCCATATAAAAGAGAACTGGCAGTGCTTTCAAACAGCTGACAAAGTAACCCTTTCAGATACAGACAGTGACCGAGATCTATTTCACAGTTAGAAGCTACATGAAAGGCACTCAGATAAAGGACACAAAAAATTCACTGGACTACTCGTTTCCTATGTCTTGCTAGTGAGAACAGTTTAATAGCTCTTTTTTGTTCTAGCCTTGTTACAGGAGAATATGTCTCTGTTTACTTTTGGGGGCCTTTGTGTGAGTCAGAAAGGGCTTGACTTTATTCTGCGTATTTTAACAGTAACAGTTATCATAAGATCAAATGTGGAAGAATGCATCATATGACTATGTAGATTTTGTAATACATTAAAATAGGATGAATTTGAAGGCTCTTTCAGCTGTGCAAAAATGTCTATGCAGACCCTTAAAGGGAATGTAAGCATACATAAGTGGCTCAAACCAGTTACCAGTTGCGGTCAAATTCTAGCCAATCAGATATCAGTATTTCCTGTTGACGTAGATCATTTCCCCAAAAATGGTTCGGCACGTGTCACGGCCCATTGTCTTTGCACGGCTATTTTTATCCAAGGCTTATATATGCTTAGATTCCCTTTAAACTTTCGCACCACACTTTACCGTTTGTGGCAAATTATCAAATATACTACGTGGTCCAGAAGGATAATGAACGCCCAATTCGACCACAAAGGCTCAGTTTCGACAAAAAGATATAAAATGTTTAAGTTGACCATAGAAGAACATAGTCTTTTACATTTTAGACTGATTAAAGTAACATTTACATTGCTAGGTAACATCAAACATGTTGCAATTTTTGCTCACCGGGCACACGCGGTACGGTAAAGTTCCGCCTTTACGAAACCCATCTTTCTACCTCAGCCTATTGTTCCCCTTAATTAGCCATTTTTCCCCTATTGTTCTAGAAAGAATACAGGTATCTTAGGGTGTGTTTGATTGGTACCAATTCTGAAAACGGTAGACTTGGTAGACTCGGAATTTGTGTTTGATTGACTCCGAAATTCTCAAAACGGTAGGTTTGGTAGGTTCGGAAGGCCTTCTGAACCTTCTGCTCCAAAAGGCAGAAGGTTTGGCAGACTCTGGGGGAGATTCTCGTTTTCATTAGCGAATCGCAATGGTGAATCCAAAACCTGCTGTTTTTAAGATGTTTGTGTTTGATTGGGAACTATATTTCCGTCTCTGCGAAGTCTACTGTTTTTAGAATTTGGTAGGTTTGGAATTACCAATCAAACACATCCTTAAAGGCAGGAGATTACTGTAGGTATTGCATGTTATTGGCAAGCTGTCTAGCGGCGGCCATCTTGTCCGAATTCCCAAGTATTTGGCTACCTTAGCAACGAACTTATTTGTTTCTGAAACTTCATTCCGCCTTCCAAACTAGGCCCTTGGGGATACACATTTCAACCTCACGCCAAATGCAGCTCTGTTCTAAAAACGTCTGTAATTGAGAACGTGAACCTTGTGCTTGAGGTCTAACACTATCCATTTGTAATAATTCGCGCTAGATATTAATCAAACACTTTACAAAGTTTCAGCAACATAAATTTTTCAAGTTTTAAATCATGGCTTGTGAAAGGGCTGTTGAAATCCACAGAATTATTCGAGACTACTAATCATTAAAAATTTACAACTTTTAGTGAGCACTGAAATTGACCTCGTCTTTCTCATGGGCGTTAAGAAACGCGGTAGTTGTTCCTACAACAGTTTTTTCCTCCCTGTGTCCCTATGCCCGCGAAGGTTGTTGTTGTTGTGCCTGGTTTTCCTTGTATCCCTGTGTTCTGATTTGAGTGACTGTGAAACAACAACAACCTTCACGGGCATAGGGACAAGGGAGGAAAAAACTGTTGTAGGAACAACTACCGCGTTTCCTAACGCCCATGGATTTATATGGAAGGTAGCCGGTGGTATCTCGTGCGTTCGTTCACGCTAGCATAATTCTTTTGTTCGAGGACGCAAATCACAAAGAGAAATCAACTTCAAAACTTTTGTGAATCTCCAGAGACTTTTTGTACGTTCATTTTGAAACTGACAACACGAAAAGTTTACTTTGAAGGCCGCCCTGCAGAAATAGAACGCCGAGAAGGGTAGCAAAAACCTATGTGAGCATCTTCATAAGAGAAAGAAATGCGATTAAAGAGGAAAAAGGCTGCAAAATCGCTGTGCTGCAAAAACATAAGCATCCACGTTTTCAAAGCCCTTTCAAAGATGTCCGCGTCTCGTTGCTAAAACAGCCAATGTTCTCCAATGTCACAATGACATGGTTTGACTTTAAAAAAAATTATAGATAATGCTTGGACTAATACGAACACGTGAATTTTGCTCATATTTACCAGCCCTTGCCATGACAATACGCAAGATACTGACGAATATTTGGACAAAAATTTCCATTTTCTTCTTCGTCTCTGCTTTATAATTGTAACTGAGCATACATTTGTATTGTTGTAATTAACTACGAGTATACACTTGCATGTGCTGTTTTAGCCCTGTGTAATCAGCCCACTTTTATCAAATGCATGTGTAAGATTTTTCATGTGAATCTGTTGGCAAATACGCATTGATTTTGTTGGTTTTACAAATTTGATTAGATCTACACGTATTTCTTTTTTGTAAGAAACTAAGAATTTGAGCCAGTACTGAAAGTTTCTTATTAAGCGGGATGGCTCAACGGTAGCGCGCTAGACTACCAACATGAGGGTTGGTGGTTCGAGTACCCGACCTGTCGACCCTGCTACGTAGAGTGAGGAGAGTCGCCAACTCTCTGTAATTCCAGGCTAAAGGAATCGCGAGGTGTGGTCACATCGAGAGGAAGGACCAGGACATTGCTCGATAAGCTTAGCTTCTCAGTGTCCTAAAAACTACCTTCGGATGCTAGGTAGCAATATAGAAAGAAAAAAAAAAAAGTTTCTTAAAATTATCAGATTTTCAGTACTCGGAGTTTCTTGCGAGTTTCTTAAAAGAAACTTCAGATACTTTGCTATATATGCACTTAAGAAATTTTTGATACCTTTATTATTTTCAGAATTACGGAGTTCCTTCCAAGCCATTAAATTAAAAGGAAGATGCAATAATAATTCATGCTATCTTTTTTGAAGCTTTTGACGCCTATGTTGCGCAATGGAACGCTAAACCATGATCCCTTGCGTCTGAAAGAATTTCCATTGAATTGATTGGCCGATTTACCTTTTGATGCAAAGGATCATGGTTAAATTCTCCTTGACGCAATCTTAAGGTAACTCTGCTTTCCGCTCTGATGAGCACGGAAAGCTGGTTTTCAGAAATCCTCCTCTCCACAAATTTATTAATTACTCCGGAACCAAACGGTCTATCGAAATTCTGTAAAAAGCATGGTATTACCCATATTCTTGGCAATCGAAAGATATATTACACGCAATCGTTTGCTTTNGGCTAAAGGAATCGCGAGGTGTGGTCACATCGAGAGGAAGGACCAGGACATTGCTCGATAAGCTTAGCTTCTCAGTGTCCTAAAAACTACCTTCGGATGCTAGGTAGCAATATAGAAAGAAAAAAAAAAAAGTTTCTTAAAATTATCAGATTTTCAGTACTCGGAGTTTCTTGCGAGTTTCTTAAAAGAAACTTCAGATACTTTGCTATATATGCACTTAAGAAATTTTTGATACCTTTATTATTTTCAGAATTACGGAGTTCCTTCCAAGCCATTAAATTAAAAGGAAGATGCAATAATAATTCATGCTATCTTTTTTGAAGCTTTTGACGCCTATGTTGCGCAATGGAACGCTAAACCATGATCCCTTGCGTCTGAAAGAATTTCCATTGAATTGATTGGCCGATTTACCTTTTGATGCAAAGGATCATGGTTAAATTCTCCTTGACGCAATCTTAAGGTAACTCTGCTTTCCGCTCTGATGAGCACGGAAAGCTGGTTTTCAGAAATCCTCCTCTCCACAAATTTATTAATTACTCCGGAACCAAACGGTCTATCGAAATTCTGTAAAAAGCATGGTATTACCCATATTCTTGGCAATCGAAAGATATATTACACGCAATCGTTTGCTTTCGCAGCTTTTGAGACTGGTTATTTTTAAGGTTTTTTAAAGGTTTTTAAAGAAATTTTAAAGATAAGCAAACGCCACATTATGTTGATTTTTCAAAAGTCGAAACTTTTCTGACAAACCAGGTAATGAATATTTCAACGTGCATAACAACTTAAAAGCAACATTAAAAAACTCCATTTTCCTGGTAGAGCAAATAACAGAAATTACGATCTCGCAAAGCAAAGATGAAAGATCACTTACGATAAGAAATTCTTCAGGACATCCAAACTGACCTTCTAGCCTCTTGCTCCGTATGCTTGCTCTCTGTAACGAAACCAAAGTTTCACAGCAACAAACTTCAATTATGAGATAACTCAACTGAACCGTGTTTAAGATTATTACCTTTATTATTTGTTCTTTTGTTCTCCCTTCGTTGTTCTTTTCTCTTTTATTTATAAATCCTCAAACATCCTTTCTTTCAGTTGCTGTTAATGGAGAGATTTTACGTCACAGACCGCAGTTTTGTTACAATGTTACAGTGTTGGACAGGGATGGTAAGATCGAGTGTGGGTGTTAGAGACCCACTCGTTGTGATTTGTTTCTCTACTTTAACATAAATGTTGAGGTTTGTTGAGATTTTGTCGTCTCCTTTTTGTTGTGGGAGGAATCAAAATTGATATGGGTTTGTTTTGAAGGATGCAGCGAAGGGTGAAGCTTCCTACCACTGTGAAGAGTTACTCAAGTAAAATGACTTTACATAATAGGCCAAATTCAGGGAATGTATAGGTTGACTCAATAAAATGTCCCCTCTTTTTATTGCAGCAAGAGTGGTATGATCATAAAATGATTTTGCTAATAGCTAAAGTACTGAAGTATTTTTTGTATTTGTTGGTAATTTCTAAAATAATAGTCTCTTGATAAATTGAAAGTTTCAAAAATTGAGGACAGCCAGTACAGTCTTGTGCGAACNAATAAAAATTGATATGGGTTTGTTTTGAAGGATGCAGCGAAGGGTGAAGCTTCCTACCACTGTGAAGAGTTACTCAAGTAAAATGACTTTACATAATAGGCCAAATTCAGGGAATGTATAGGTTGACTCAATAAAATGTCCCCTCTTTTTATTGCAGCAAGAGTGGTATGATCATAAAATGATTTTGCTAATAGCTAAAGTACTGAAGTATTTTTTGTATTTGTTGGTAATTTCTAAAATAATAGTCTCTTGATAAATTGAAAGTTTCAAAAATTGAGGACAGCCAGTACAGTCTTGTGCGAACAGCGAATAAATTTATCTTATCTTCCAGCCTATTCACACTTTTCAGCGTTTATAAGAAATCATCTCCATCTCGTAGGCCCTTTCGTCACATACTAAGCGCAAAAATGAAAATGAAATACAAAGGATGGTTTGATCCACTTTCGTCTCAGCTTGTGAGGTGGACAGAGCTCTGCTCTGCAGAGGCATCACAAAAAGTGGTGGGAACTTAGCAGGAAATTAAGGGCTCAAAGGTATACCGAATTATTTTGACACCGGTTTTACTTAAGAGCAAATGCCAACCAGAGAGAGTGGGGAGGACGTGTCTACCACAGTCCACCCTGACAACGCCCTTGTAGGTGGGATGATTTCCATTTTCTTATGTAAACATTACCTTATTTCATTACTGACAGATAGCGAGCAGCGACTTTGAAGGACAACATTTTGCAAATAAAACTCAATTGATCACTATGACTTTTGACAATCGACCAAATCCAAATCCAAACAGATGAAAGAAAATCACATGATGTGGGCTTCCCTTTCATATCCCCTTGGATAAATTCATAGAGCCTGGATTATTGGATGTCTGGACAAAGTGCTTACCGCTGATGTCTTCGGTATCATAGATCAATGTTCGGAATACTGCCTTCGCCGATGCTGTTTCATTCAATGACCTTGCTCCAAAGTTTTCTGGAACAGCTTATAGTTGCTTTGGAAGTCCTTGAAATCTGTTTCCCTGTCACAAACCATCTTTTATCGAATTTCCTTAAGAACAGAAAGTGATGAAGACTTAGTCATGGTTGCGTTTTGGGAGATTTAGTTTCAGTTCCTGACTGCCCCATATTTGTTGGGGCACATTTACCCAACAATTCCTTCTGTATCTAAAATAAAATCAAAGGATACGTGGGGCACATTTACCCCACAATTCCTTCTGTATATCTAACAATAAGGGTACGTAGGCCCTAGAGCCGCATTAACCCTGTTTAGGGTTCTAGGGTAAAAATTTCCTCGGATTTTCAGGCTGATGGGGGAGGCTATTGGGACTCCCAAACAGCATGTTCTTTACTGGGGGACAAACTTGTTTTGTTTTCTTTACTTGTAAACTTGCTCAAGCTTGTTGTTCTCAAACTGTTTCGCAATCAGTTCGGATCGCTTTTATACAATCAATTTAATATTTATGTCTTAAGAGCGGTAAAACTAACGATTCTAAGGGTGCTCGGAGTCCAGGCTCAGCTTACCCATTGGTTAATGAGGCCCCCGGGGGCATTTGACCCCCAAATGTACGGGGGTGTGCCTCTAGGGAAAAGAGATCCTTACCCTGCATGGGAGCAATTTCTTGGAGCAAATTGGCAAGAAACCAATAGCAAAACTGCCATTTCATTATCAAAATCCCTCGAATGAGGCCCTCATAGGCCTTGACCATTTGCAGTACTGTACATTCAAGAAACAGAGTCTTTGCTTGAACATAGGGATATATTCTATTTGGCCTGAATTGCTATGAGTCACGGCGAATTTTAGCTAAAAAGGTAGATCCCTCCTCTAACTTGCATCAGCAATAAACATATCCCTTTCTAAATCTTGAGTTTGAAAGTTGCTACTGTGTGGTCTTCTCAAACTGGGGCCTTACCGTATGCGTTTAAATTGCAAAAAGGCTAGATTTCTTGGTACACTAGAGCTACTGGTAACCGAATCAATTACGAAAGCCTAATACAGATAAAAGCAACTTACCTCAAAGTAGGCCATGAAATTTAATAACATTTAAAACCAAATTCCTTGCCAACCATTAAAAATTCCAAGTTATAAAACAGCAGATTTTTAACTGGGTTAAGATAATCAGTAACAGAGTAATCTCAAAGGTGCCCAACTGGCGGCAGTAAATCATTAAAACAGGCAAAGAGGGCTGCCGCTGAGTCGAGATGTTAGAAGAAAAAGCTTCTTAGGCTTTGTGGACTGAAGGTTAATTGTGCTTACAGCATGGATTATAGGAAACAAAACTTTTATTCATACCTGTGTTATTGCTGTCTCTGTTTGTTTCCCCCGTCTTTTCAGCATTTCCTGGTTCGAATTTGCAGCCGTCAGATTATCTTTTTCATAAAGCGAGGTCGCCTGAAAAACGAATATGCCGCTGCAAATTCGAACCAAGAGATTCATATAACCCATACCAGGGTGTCTAAGAAAAAACGAAACCCAACCAGAATTGGAAAATATAAACAAATAATAAGATTTGAATAGATGTAATGTATACCAACTCAAAGTACAATCTATCGTCTTTCCAATGATATGCAGTTCGCATGCATCAATTGAGTTATTTATCATTTAATTTATATTTTAGTAAGAATATGGCCTAAAAAATGCAGCATGCTGTAAGAGCAAATCAGGACCTTTTTTATCGTAAAAAGTTACACAACAAATTTTGTGGAAACAATTTCAGGCCTAGAAGCACTTAGAGGTGATGACCTTAGGCAAGAACATACAAAAGAAAGCTCTCACAAAGATGAGTTTTCGTCTATGTAAATGTCCTACCACTTTCCTGCATCTAAAATAGGCCATACTTACTAAACGTCAATCAAGTGATAAATAATTCAATTAATGTCCCTAAGCTGGATATCATTGGAAAGAGCATAAATTGTGCTTTCAGATCGTATACGTGAAATTAATTCAAATATCATTATTTTCTGAAGAATCTCAAATAAAAGTGGGTTGTACTTTGTAACACCCTGTAGATGCATCAAACATTACGACCTTCTAACTATAATCTGGGAGACTAAATCAACCAAGCGTGTCGGAGGAAATCAGTACAATTTAGTAAAATTTCGGGGGTTTTTTCAACTAGCTTGCTTTCTATAAAATGTTGCACTCATCTTTGTAGTCTCAAGCTAGACTTATGACACGAGTCCTTGTTTTCACTCCATTGCCCCCTAACCATACCCCCACAATACCCATTCCGCTTCAAACAAGTTTTAGCGGAATGTGACTGCAACAATCAATAGCAATTCAATTCAATGGAGCAAAACTTTGACTCATATCATCAGTCTAGTCTCAAGCATCCATTTTCCAATTTGGCATTATGTTGACAGTGTAAGCTTGATAATTAGCGAGCCTCACTCCAGAAATGTACTCACTCTTTTTTCAGGCAAGGCTGATTCGTTGAAAAGTGTTTTAAAAGTAAACTTAAAGAACACCAATCAACCAGCATCCTTTGCGCGCTTCGCTTGTTGCCTTTTGACTGCAGCGGCCATTTTCATATGACATTGTAGTGGTGCAGTGCTCTGCAAAGCGCGACCGCAAAGGATGCTGGTTGACCGGCGTTCTTTAAGATAACGAAAGAATGATTGATTTTTCTCTACAGATGACACAGATCAATGCGAGGGTGTCTTTATCCACAGAAAGGATATTGTTTACTGTTACAAAAATTCATTTCGGTGTGGTAACAACAATCTTTCTACCCTCCCTCGCATTTGATTTGATAACATATCTCTCCTCACACTAATTATTGACTTGTTACTATAAGATTTCTTTTAATCTAATTACTATTAGATTTCCTAAAAACCAGCCACAACTTTCTTTAAAAAATATCGTGTTTTGGTAGTCTAGAAATAGCAGCATGGGCGGCCTTCTTGTATGAATAAAAAACCGTATAGACTACGTTTTGGCCGATTGTGGGAACCAACCAATGACCAATGCGGCCGATCGCTGCGATCCTATGTTTACAAATTCCAGTTAATTTGTAGGGGGGGGGGGAGGGAGTAAAAAATGTTGTACATTTTGAACGACCGTAGAAACTGATCTCACTGGCCGATTTAAAGATTCTCGTTTTAATTTGTCAATGTAAGTTCAACTTAGAGTTACAGACCAGGTCCAAGCATTTTGTGAGTCAAAATATAGACATTTCGTAATTAATCAGATGGACCATACCATGTTTTCCTGAAAATAACTAATTACTTGGGGACATTTCTATGATAAGGTCAACGCGAGACTATAGCAATTGAACAGTTTCTTGAAATTTTTACCCCCCGAGGAAGTCCGTGCGGCAAGGGCGTCGCCAGGGGGTGGACATGTCCATCCCAGTTTTAAACGATGTAAAAAAGGCTGGGTATACCTTTCAAAATTCAGTTTCATACTCAGTCCACCCCACTTTTTCAGGACGCCCTTGCCGACGCCCCTGTCGTACGGTACTATGGAGGATGTTCAGAACTATTGAGATTGTACAGTAGTACTGCGGAGGATATAAGCAGTACTGGGGAGGAGAGTGTTCAGTAATGTGGAGGGATAATATCATCAATTCTATGGATAGTCAAGGATGTTCAGTGCTGAGGACGAAACATGTGCACTATTGTAGATTGCCGGGGGCTTCTTCCCAGTAAAGAACACTCCATAATATAGATGGTATCCGTCGACAGTGATGATGGTATCCTTCTACTGCACAGACGTTCGCTGGGGTGATAACATTAAATTTAAGGGTTTCACAGCATGGTGTCAAACTAATTAAAAAACCCAAACACAAAGTACATTATTAGGCAAGTGCTTAAGATATAAACAATGAATTAGATCTAGCGTAGTGCAGTTTCTGATTCCTTGAAACCAGATTTTCTTCAAATGGAGAAATTTCCTGAAGGATGTCAGACATTCGATAAAAAAATCATGTTTTAGTCACAAGTTTGTTGAGCTAATGATTTGGTGAGATCCCAGGTATTTTAAGTCAATAGGTAGTTTCATACCATTCATCTAATTCCAAAACACCATTATTTTAAACAAACTTGTCTGTTTTCAAAATGCTTGCTGGTCTTGAGAAACTCTCCTCAATGCTTTTTCACGGAAGAGACTACCAAAGGGCAGCGAAAAATGTTGAGAATAGACATATAAAAGCGTGTTTAAAATAATGGTGTTTAGAAATTAAACAATTTGACATAAAGATCAATACGATTTTTAGAAATAACACAAATTATAAAAAAATGACATGGTTAAAGATGCATGAATTGGGTTTTCTGGTTTTGAAACTGGGTGAGTAAGCAAAACACTCCCAGTTTAATGGCCGCAGCTCCTTACTCGTTTATCCAAGAAACTTTATGAATGCTTTGTTGCAAAGCCAAGGTCTTTAAACAGGACTAGTCAGCAACTTCCCAAATCATGAGGGTTCTGACAAAATCATGCTTCTTGGAAACTTGCAATGACTGAAAGCTACGATAATATCGGGGGAGTAAAAAAATGTATCAATGTTTGAAAGCCTGTAGCTCTCAAACCAGATCTCAGATTCCTATGAACTGATAACACCTGTATAGCTAACATATCAACTTAGATAAGCAAATTTAGTTTGTTAAAATCGGTCACATCGTTCTCAAATTACAAGCGACTTTATAAAAGTACTTCATCTCAAAATCCTTCAAAACAGGCCTAAAATCCTTGATCAAGTTTGCTGCTAATCGAGCCTCGTGATAATAGAAAATAGACAAAGAAGGATGAATGACAGTCCCAAGTGGACACGATTATACAGCAGCCTCTTTATGTACCTGGTAAGCATTTGAGCGAGAAGATAGACTGATAGAGTTGATTATGATAGCTGTGGTGCAAAATTGCTAGCAAATTTGATAAAGGATTTGAGGCCTGTTTCGAAGGATGTTGAGATGAAACATTTTTATAAGATTGCTTGTAATATGAGAATGATACGACCTATTTTGACAAAGTAAATTCTCTTATCTAAATTGATATGTTAGTTACACAATAATTGTCAGTTTATAGGGATCTGATAAATGGTTGGAGAGCTACAGGCTCTCAAACGTCTATATGTTTTTTTGACTCACCCGGTATTTCTACAACAGGCGGTACAACGGCAACCCTTTGACCTTGCCTAGCTGAGCAACTCAAACGGAATTTTTAGTGACTTCATCATTTTATGTCTACCCACCACAGGACATATTCAAGAAAATTTGAAAGAGTATCATTTGATATTTGAACGACTCACTAGGCATAATAATTAAATTATCAATCTTCGAATTCTATACTAACACTGATTAAATATATCTGCATATAAAAGTATACAATGAAATGAGGTTCATGATAGTTACAAGCATATATACTGTATACGAAATATGATATTGTCCTTGCAAACTAAACTAAAATATTCTACATTTTACACATGTTGTCAGTATACTATCAATAGAACTTTCAGCTGTTCTACAAAAAATTCTGGATCGAGGGATATCATTATACATTTTTATACGAACTGTTCGATTGAGTGGGGTTAGAGCTTCTATCACTGTTGTTCACATTCAAAAATTATACAAAATGTATAAATATATCGTTCGATTCAGACTCTTTTTTTAGAATAGTTAAGCGGTCTATTGTTGGAAATATCTTACTGCAGTACAAAGTTGTTCAACGTTGTTCAACGTTGCAAAAAGTTGTTCAACGTTCGCGAAACTGTGGTGCAGAAATGAATTAACCCTCTATTTAAAAAACTATGAATCATTTAACTAGTGGAAAAACGAACCCAAATGAAAATATTCATGTCACCAAAATCGGACATATCTGTCCAAAGATGTTAAATTTTGCTTAGAAGCTGCTTATGAAGAAAGTTGAAAACAGACTTTGTTGATCAATTTTTGTCCAATTTTCAGTTTCAAAATAATAGAATCAAGCAGGAACATGCCATGTGGGGAGGAAATAAATACATTGTTTTTCTATTGCATGAAAAAAATGAAGGATTGGCCTATTTCTGAGAATAAAGAACGACATTTTCACTATTTTATAATTGCGAAAAATTGACGACTTGTTTTAGCCATCAACTTGTTTTAGCCATTTTCATATTTCTTCAAAAACCGCCTTCAAACAAAATCATCAAAAACTGTAAAAAGGTGCCACCAACTTTACCAAATAAATGCTTTTTCAAAGTTAGCCTTTCCACTTTAAAACAAATTGTTGTCTTTAGATTTGATTGTTAATTCATAACCACACAATTTTGGAAACGTCTAACAATTTTTTTAAAACCCTGTAAAGAATTGCACAGTTCAGTTCTACGTAATGGCATCTTACCTCCGTATTGTCAATCTTTGATTCGTGCATCTTAGAGATATCAGGAGGCTTCCATTAACAATGATTTCACAACAATAAATGGACAAATACAGACTTACATACCTTCTTTCTCGTATAAGCTAGACTAATTACCCGCGTGCATCATTTCTTTCTGCATCCTTGCCAGCATCTCTTGCATTTTTCGCAACTAAAACGAGATATTTCACATTAAAATGCTTTCCATACAGTAAGAACGGCAAACTCTCATCGGATAAAGGCACAGTGGAGAAACTTTGGCGAAGACAAATTTTCCATAAAAATGTTGCAATTTCAGCCAAAGACTTCTCAGTCAAAATGTTCATCAATTTTTGGCCACAATTGCTGCAGCTCTTACAGAGCACTGACGTAATCTCAATTAAAAATGCAGCATGATAGATAACCCAACCAGAAAAAAGTCAGCGTGGCCTTGTAGATGTAGGCCTCGAGCTACACGTCCTGCAATAAACAATAGCATGCTGCTGCACAGTTATTGAAACGTGTCTTCTTGTACATCAATTGATATTAGTCGGCCTAAAATGAAAATTTTTAAACTGTTCCTTATCCATGTTCTTTTGTGAAGCATTATATACTGCCACTACTGAAATATTGCGAATTCTTTCGTTCAAAGTAAGGACAAAACAGACAAGATTTGTATACGCTAGGGAAAGTTTCTTTTATTTGTGTTCTCTCTAGACTATTTGGATGGAAACTGTTTGATATCAACGGTAAGAACAACCAAGAATCTAAAAACAACCAAGCTATTTAATTAGACTTCAACTTGATTATTTCCTCCTTATCTGTCACTTTTTTAGTTGTACAGCTGATTAAAAATGAAATCAACCATAAGCTTACCTCTGCTTCTTTCTCCATAAGTAACATATCTCTTTCATCTTGAATACCACTTTGTCGCTTTCTCCTAGAAAATGAAAATACAGGTGTTATGCTACATCGATAAAAATGCTTTGGATAAAAGCAGGAGAAACTAAGCACGATTTCTAGAGAAAGAAACGGTACCCTTTTGCATTGGCAACGTTGATGCTCTAATAGCCCTTAAGCCTTGCTATGCTCGATGTTTGATGACGTATCGCTTCCAAGCATGGGTGGTTAGACACTGCATGTGTGCTTCTATGAAGGAGCGCCGCAACTAATATGCTTCTGCGGAGGAAACATTTATCTAGATAGTGCTGCGGAGGAGGTAGCGAAAGATGGAAAGAAAAGAAAACTTCTTCTTTCCTTCCTTCTCTCGTTCGCTACCTCCTAAACAACAGAACCTCCTTAACAACAGAACTTTCAAAATGGCGGCTGCCACAAGGATAGGAAACAGAGAAAGACATTATCATACAAAAGGAAATCATTCTTATCATGACGGCAATGTAAGTACAACTGCGGTGTCTAACTACCCATGTTCCAACTAAGTTATTTCGTTAGACACAGACACGCACAATGTGTTTTCACACCACTATGGCTCTGATGTATCTAATATTTTTGGGACAACCTGTGCAAGGAAAAGGAAATAAAAGAAAACCATTTTCATACCTATCATCAACTTTTATCATTTTCGAAGGGTTGAAACTGCCTCCAGCGAGTTTCTGTGCTCTGAAATTTTCATAATGAATTTCTTGTGTGACGTCTTTCAGATCTTGCATATGCGTTCTAGAAATAAAAATACTCATTAAACTTTTGATGATTGATGCAACGGAAAAATCAAGCAAGCTTTGCTCCAAAGAAAAAATTTGTAATAGACAATAACGCTAAAGATGGAGGCTCCAAAGACTCTGTTGTGTTTTGCTGCAAAGCATGCTGGTAGAAAGCTCCCTGACGACCACCAAATGACGTAAAAATTTCGGTCTGCCGTTTCGACTAGTCAGCAACATGGTTCGAAATGAAATCTTTCCAAAGCAGAAAAAGTAAATTTTGATTCGAATTGAAGTTTCAATGAAAGATTCGCAATCGAATGACAAAAATTTCTTATTTGTTTACATTGATTGCTTGCTCCGAACTTTACCACAGCTAGCTAGTCGAAACGGCAGACCAGACTTTTTATGTCGTTAGGTGGTCGTCAGGGAGCTTTTTACCAGCATGCTTTGCGCGGCCGCCATCTTTAGCATTATAGTCTATTGAGCATATCTCTACATCGTTTCCAGTTCGGTAAAAGGATATCAAGGCATCGTGAATAATTAATATGCCTCGCTAAGATGATAGAATTCTCTCAGACTTCAATAGATTCAGAAAACTTACAAACTTTATCGTTGGAACTTGGAAAAGTTGAAAATACGGCATCTTACCACATGCAATACCTTCAGATCCATTCGGCATCTTTTAACGTTGTACTATGTTACAACTATTTCTCATAATAACTTGTACAAAGAACGGTCGAAGTTTGAACTGTACAACCAGAGATGTAATAAGTCTATTCAACACTGAATATATTTATTGTGTAGCAGTACCCAGGCCTTAGTTTATAAAAACGTTTTGACTTGCCTAACTAACTTTTTATTGCAAGTCTGTCCTGGTTTCGAACCGCGGTGAATATGATCTTATGTGGACATTTTCTCGACAGCCTGCAACCAAATTCTGTCACCAATGGTTATCCCCACAACGTCTCTTATTTCTCATTTTTGTAACGCAGCACGAAGGCTCATAACAATTTGATCATGCTCACCTTATTAACATATTTCGTAACATCGTGAAATCGCAATGATCTGCATTTTCGACTACGAAAGAGATATGAATTATTAAAACATAGGTACTGTAAAATGATCATCTACAGAACTGGAATAACAAGCAAAAGATGTACTATCGATGGGAGGACGTATGAGGCAGCTGCAGATTTGCATTCAACCACTGACATTTCGTTCAGAAACACCATACAGTTTCGAAGTACCCTAAGTAATTTCCTTAAAGGGGCTCTGTCTCCAAATTCTGTCGAAATGATGATTTTGCAGCTTTTTGATAGAAGAGATCACACAGACTTTCATCTTTTTTTAAATGAAAGGAAAGAATTATTGTGATCTTGATAAATACTTGCACTTCACAGAGCAACAAACAAAACATTCATATCTTTTACAATCGCTCACATATCAGTCGACTTTTAACGGTTAACTTTAGGTGGCTTGGGTGAAGACACGAAACAAACTGCAGCAAACAATGAACACGTGCCCAAAACAATGGTGTTTAAAGATTTGTCTACAGTTTGGTGACGGAGCTCCTTTAATGGCTTTGAAGCAACTTCTATATCACAGCATATCTCTTCGATGCACTTCAGCGCTCACAATACTGCAAATAGGGTAACACATTTGCCTAGAAAATAATTTTATCTTGATCCCTAAAATTAGTCCAAATAATAACCAAATCTAGTAGTGCTTGAAAGTTTAGCTTAAATCCTAGAATAAAGTTTCCGATATCATATGGAATAAAAAATTACGAATTTTAAGTTGCAAGAGCCCAAAAACTTACTGTCAACAATTCCCCATGGATAAATTCTTCCTCTAACTTTTCGACCATTCACTTCAGTTACACTATTACTTCCAATTACAGCGAATGGAATTCCTTCTTTTAATTCTTTGTTTATTTGAATGAACTCAGCATCATCATCCTCTTCATCGGCTTCAGGGAACTGGTAAATCTGAATGCCGTGTCTTTGTATTTCTTGTAATACCTACGTGAAGAAATAAAACGTTTATTCGTAAAATTGCGACGAAAATCATGTTTGGACAAAACGACTAGGTGTTGATGACAGATAACAATGATGTTAAATAACATTTTGAAGCTTGATGAGACATATTTGACTTGAACTTTTGATTGACGTATTCAGTTGTAGTTAAAGAATAGGCCATAATAAAAAATGTAAACAAAGCGAAAATTCAGTTGAAGGTGAAGGTGCAAGGTGAAGTTCTGTTTTTTAGCGCCAAGCGCTGGGATCGCAGAAGTAGAGAAGACCTAATTGAGTCCGCGACCCCTTGTCATGACGCTCAAATGGTGGGGCTCTACCTGGGATCGAACCCTGTCCGCCTTGACTGTTCTGGCTGCAAAGTCAAAGGATTACACCACTGCGCCACAACACCTTCAACAAGTAGTATTGCAGGATATTTCGAGACGAGCTTGCCCAGCCCTCAGCATAAAATCAAACATATATGAGCGAATTTATAGCGAAAACTATTCAAACACTGCGTATAATAAATATTGTTCAAACACGGCATTTCGCCACACNTTTTAGCGCCAAGCGCTGGGATCGCAGAAGTAGAGAAGACCTAATCGAGTCCGCGACCCCTTGTCATGACGCTCAAATGGAGGGGCTCTACCAGGGAGATTAAGTACTTAATCTCCCTGGGCTCTACCTGGGATCGAACCCTGTCCGCCTTGACTGTTCTGGCTGCAAAGTCAAAGGATTACACCACTGCGCCACAACACCTTCAACAAGTAGTATTGCAGGATATTTCGAGACGAGCTTGCCCAGCCCTCAGCATAAAATCAAACATATATGAGCGAATTTATAGCGAAAACTATTCAAACACTGCGTATAATAAATATTGTTCAAACACGGCATTTCGCCACACAACCACCAAGTCACCAAGTCCCTTCTCGTATATTTCCTTTTTTTGTTGTTTTTCCACAGGTTACAGAATTCAAATAAATAATTGTTATATACAACTTTCGTTCTCTTTCTTGTCGTTTTTCTCTCTGTTATGATGCTCCTCGTGTCTCTCCACTCGCTCCACCAAAATACTACGAATGATGGGCCTAGTATTTTGGTGGAGCGAGTGGAGAGACACGAGGAGCATCATAACAGAGAGAAAAACGACAAGAAAGAGAACGAAAGTTGTATATAACAATTATTTATTTGAATTCTACAACCATACGCTGTAACCTGTGGTTTTTCTAGAAGTTTTATGTAATTTTATGTAGTTATAAAAGTCTGTCTCAAATTAGATATCACGTGAGATTTGCGATAACGCAAAATTGCTCATGCAACATCACTTCAATTGTTTCATTCGCAGACATTTTCATGTGAAATCTATTTTGAAAAAAACTATTAGTTTTCTATGTAATGGCCATGGAGTAGCCATAGCCTTTTGCTCTCTATGGTATCGTCCTTGTAGTATCGTAAAGTAGTTTGTAAATAGTGTTAATAGTATCTTGTATTGTAAATTTTTAATTGAATATAGAAAAAAAATAAAATAAATCTTGTAATCGTACGAAAGCTAAATAGCTAAAACTGAAGAAATAAACTGAAGCAAAAAGTGCAGGGAGAGAACGCAGCTGTGCAAACAAGGGAATGCCTCCAATGAATGCCTCCAAAGATGCGGGGATGGCTCAGGGTTGGTGGTTCGAGTCCCCGCCCTGTCGAACCTGCTACGTAGAGTGAGGAGAGTCGCCAACTCTCTGTAATTCCAGGCTAAAGGAATCGCGAGGTGTGGTCACATCGAGAGGAAGGACCAGGACATTGCTCGATAAGCTGAGCTTCTCAGTGTCCTAAAAACTACCTTCGGATGCTAGGTAGCAATATAGAAGAAGATAGAAGAAGTGGCTTTTATCAAACTTTGTAAACTGAAAAATTGGTATGAAATAGAGCAAAAAATTCCAACTTACTCTTTCCTTTAATTTTTTAACTTCCTTCTTTGTTAATGTATCAGCTTTTGCAATTACTGGAACGATGTTTACTTTATCGTGTAGCGCTTTCATCATAACTACGTCGAGTGGTTTTAGCCTGCAGAAAAAAAAACATTAAGATCAAATAAAAGTACAGGACAATTAAAAAATATACACTAAAACGTTCCAAATGGCATTGCTGGCTGCAATCTAAATTATATTATCATAATAATTCAAAAAGTCTGCAGATTCTAAATGCTTTAAAACGTCATGAAACTAACTAAGAGTGTAATACAAAAGGTGCAATCTCGTCCCCAGAGTGAGTTCGTTGCTCTACCTCTACTCTGGGATACAAGTGGCCGTTCTGCAATTTGATTGGCTATTCGAAAACAATAGATAACACAAACTATTTCTCGAAATTTTACTAATTATTCGAATAACAACAATAAAATCTAGTCACTAAGCAACAACCACTATAATGTTGCTTTGTTGTTTGGAATCGAAGTCACATAATGAGCGCTACCCTGCCAACCGCAAATCCATAATGACTGCTAATCCACCCTTATTTTGTGCGGATTGGGACTATGTGTACCAGGGTGCTCTCTCAGCTTCGTGACTAGCGTATGACGTAAGATCACCCTGGGAACGAGGTTGCATAAGGTGTCCCAAGAAGTTACAACTTCAAAGGAAATCCACTTGTACGAAAAGAACAATTTTAAGACTTGTTTTCTAATCGCATTTTTTTATATTTTTGAAACGCTTATACATTTTTTGGAGAGTAGAAACATAAAAACAAAATTAAAGCGCAAACATCTACGGCTAGGGAGGATATTTCTCGAATTTGATGATTTGACGAATTTTACCAGTTTTTCAAGAGTTATAGACCAAATCAAATTCAAAGATAGCAATTATACTTACCCATGGCCAATAGGATTTATGAAGTAAAGACAGCAATGAACTCTGTTATCAATAATATTCCTTCGATTAAGACCAGATTCATCTGTGAGATATGCTTCGTATTGCTTGTTTACATAATTCACAATCGTTTCCCAGCTGCAAAGTAACAAGATATTGGTCAATCTCTCAGTCAGTCAGTCAATCAATCAAGCTGGAGCACAAGAAAAAATAGGGATTCCCTTCAAGAAATACAATAGGAGAAAGCCTTGTTTGAAACTTGGGGAAATTTGTTTACAGATGAGTTAGAAACAGGAGAATTTCTTGCAAGCATTGCTCGAGGAGAATTCGGTTTATTTTGTCCACGCCTGTCGGTCAATCAATCAATCAATCAATCAATCAATCTTTCATTGAGGGATCGAGTGAGCTAGCGAGAGAGGGAGCTACAGTACGTGAATGAGTGTGTCGATCGGTCAGTCGATCGGGGAAAGGAGCAAAAAGGCGAATACGTTAGCATGCTTCAGAAATTTGCACAAAATAGTTCACAATTTCAGCAACCTCCATTTTAAGGACATTCTTAAATTCTGTACCGCAAATCATTTGTTCAACCTCCATTTCTAACCATTTGTCGTTACATGACATCACATCTTACCTCCTGTCATTCAATCAATAATTAGTCATGCAGCTACAGACGTCATGATATTTCAAAAAATATACCTTTTATCGCTATTAACAGAATCCCCAAATCCAGGTGTATCTACAACGGTCAGCTTTAATCGAACTCCTTTTTCTTCGATTTCAATTGTTGATTGTTTGATTTCAACTGTCTTCTTTATTCTTTCTGTCACAAACAAAAATGATTCAATCAAAGATAGAAAACTCTTTCCATCTGAAAGTGAGTATTCTTCCAAAAAGTATTTCTCACTAGCAGGAAAAAGGTTCTTATAAAAGGGTGCAATCCAATTCTAATATCATAATTCCTAGGCTGCATAATACTAACCTGAGTATGGTCACATAGCCTAGATTTTAAGACCAGGTTCACACGATGCCGGCACAATTTGAAAACGGCAACAATTCTGACGGTATCAACATTTTAGCAAGTATTCACACGATACCGGCACAATCGGCTAGGCTAGAGTGCAGTGTAGCGGGCGGCATTCGAATGTTGTGTTGTTGGATGTCATACGGCAAGGGTTAGGGTTAGTTTCAGAAAAGGGTTTGTAGGGTTAGTTAGGGTTAGTTAGGGTAAGTTAGGGTTGGCTGGGGGTAAGGTAGGGTTAGTTAGGGTTAGGGGTTTGTTTAGTTCAATATCTGCAAAAGAAATATGACATTTAGCGCCGCCCGCTAAACTGCACTCTTCCCAATTTTATGCCGTTTCAAATTGTGCTGGTATCGTGTGAACGAAGTCTTAATTAAAGTCAATGAGAAGACATCATGCAGGTCTCTTGAAAGTTGCAGTGGATTATCCAAAGCAAACAAAAGCATATTATGATACATACCAACTGCTCCAGGCACAATCCTGTCGTGGTACATATTTGTTAAGAATAGGCTGTCCACCAACGTTGACTTTCCAAGGCCAGATTCACCTGAGTGAACAGAATAGATCTTAGTTTAGAGATTATTGTAGAGTAATGCAGCAAAAGAAAGGCCACCGTCTTCAGGCCAATCAATCGAGCTCAAGTCGAACCATCGGTCGAATTTGGTATCAAACGAAGGATCTGCACCAGGGAGATCAAGTAATCCCCCTGATCTGCACCGAATAGTTTTACTTCATTGCTTTATTCCATTTTCATGAATCGTGAGATTAGCGACTTCATCTCTGTCGAGGAGAAAAAGTTCTCCTTGCAAAGTTCTATGTTTAGTTGCAATAATCCAAGATAAATGAGTCGTAGACTGAGCGAGAATGGAAGTGGTGGCTAGGCTGGCAGGAGCAAAAACTAGGAATCATATCGTAAGTCTGGTCACTTAACAGATTGAGCCTCCCTTTCAATCTCTTTCCAAGCATTTCTTCTGGTAGGTCGACGGGTTTGACATTTAATTTGAGGCATGGCATAGACTAAAATTAAAGTGCAACGATTCCACTGACAGAGTTTCAAAACAGACAAGAAAAACTTGAATCTGATTAGAAAAATAGAAGTCTTACCTACAACCATCAGAGTGAATTCAAAGCCTTTCTTGACTGACTTTCGATGTACTTGGTTTGGTAAATTGGCAAACCCAACATAATTGTTTGGTTCCTGAATAAGAAAATGATTCAAACATCAATAAAGGGGAAAGGGGAACCATTTAACTAAAGTTTTGAAGACGATCTTT
The DNA here is from genome assembly GCA_004194415.1 of Aurelia aurita. Classification (NCBI taxonomy): domain Eukaryota; kingdom Metazoa; phylum Cnidaria; class Scyphozoa; order Semaeostomeae; family Ulmaridae; genus Aurelia; species Aurelia aurita. The sequence continues at coordinate 11,504 of REGM01000284.1, read as the reverse complement.
TATCAAAAGGAAGACAGGCTGTTATTTATCAAAGCGCTTCTCAATTAGAAAGTGTTCGAATGGCCTTTTCTATATTTAAATATATGCAAGCAAAGTCAAAGAGTTGGTTGGGTTCTTGGTTAACTTGGCCTACATCTTTTGGTGCGCATATAGAAGTTTATGTTAGGAGAATATTTCCGCCAGCGCAGCGGAGCAACATTTGAAAAACGGGGGCGAGACTAGGAAATGGTTTCATACGGTTGCATTAGCTCATCGCATTGAAACTTAAGCCTACCTGTCGAAAATACTGGTCACAATAGACGATTACGGAAAAGATGGCGTCGGGGGGCATTTGACCAAGATGCTATGCGTACTATAATGGAATCAACAGTGATTCTATAGAGATTCGATCATCAAACGCAATGCATCTTGGTCAAATGCCCCTGACGCCATCTTTTCCGTAATTGCCTATTGCAAATCCCTTTTAGACTACCCTAGGTACCAGAGCCAACAAAAAAACCAGGGTACCTTTAGACCTAGTTACATATCTGGAAGTCCTGCTTGAGTCGTATTCCCTGCTTTGTTGTTATTAAATGAAATCTGAACTTGGAATCCATGGATCAAATATTCCATTTCTAACAAAGGAAAGGTTTCCAGTATCGGAAGACAGTGCATATTTCCAAGTTAATTTCGTGGTATGTGCTGTTTCCTAGTTGAATCTAATCAGCTTTACGAGCAATGAGCCCTGTTGATATCCACCTCAAGCCTGCCGCAAATAAAAACACGTGTCACGATATTCAAAAGATTTTCATCAGCACACAATTCAAGAAAACGAAATGAGATTTCCGATCGCAATCTATGGTCACGAAATCCCTATGAAAAGGTTGCATTTTTGTTGCAAGATTTATGTGTTTATTGACCTGTTTTTTAAGGCTTTAGGGCACATTTTTGCAAGCTTATCACTGAACAAGACCACAAGAAATGCATAGCAGTAGAGTAAATACCTTATAGATGCGTTGAAGGCGAAGGTGAAGTTGCGTTTTTAGCGCTAAAGCGCTGGGATCGCAGAAGTAGAGAAGATCTAATCGAGTCCGCGACCTCTTGTCATGACGCTCAAGTGGTGGGGCCCATCGCGTTCGTTTGAAATTACCCAATGAGAATTCTAGGACTTTGCAACTGAAGGACAATTCATCGTGCCTAGAGCATTGCAGTGACCTGCGACAACCTAAAAAATAGCTTCGGCCTTCCATAATATTCAGCATATTGCTCCCCCTATTGTGTCAGATGAAACTTTCTAGAAACTGACTCACTGACATTACCGTATACCCTACATCAAGACCTGTGCAACTTGATGAGTTTCTAAAAATACAGTTATATTTGATATTTCTATTCCAAATCCATTAATTCGTTTTGAAAGATAACAAATCATTTTGAGATGACAAATCATTTAATTAAGCGACGAATCCATTAAGCGGCAGTAAAATTTAACACTCCAAGTATAATAAGAGTGACGCAAAGACATTTGTTAAACCATAGACCTGTGACACTCCAAGTATATAATTATTATTTAAACCATTGTCGTTTGTTTAAACGAACGTTTTGGATCCATTCCAAGATCCACGTTCAGCGTGTGGAAGTGGGCGTCAATCGCCCTTACAAGGGGCAGTAACAAAGGGGGCAGTAATAAAGGGGGGCAGTAACAAAGTGTCCGCAGTAACAGTTACGTTCTTGTTATTCTCGATCAGGATATTATCTACAAATTTGCTTTGCCCATTGCCAGACCACACAAATTTGCAAAAAAGCTCGCAAACAAGTTCAAATCTGAGCTCAAAGCAGACTGTCGCACTGATTTGGAAATTATGAGTTATGATTTGCAGACATGTCTCAACCACTGGACAGATTAGAAAGATTACCAAATTAAACTAATCATCAGTGTGTGCGATTTACCAAAAAGTGTGTTGAGCAGAAGTTCACTTGATAACACGAAGGCATGGCCTGTCATTATTGATAATGACCACGAAATAGTTGCAGACAGTCCCGTTTTTCTTAGGTCCTTTCTTGACGTTTGTATCAAGTGAATGAGAAAAAAGCACGAGCAAGATGGCTGTTAGAGAGATGGTTCTTTCGGGGACTAATCATACAAAAAGCCATAGACAATAATAAAATGTGACAAATGTCCTTGTACATTATACAATTTCCTGTGAACCATAGTTTCTCTGGTAGCCATGTCTGTACGCACAAGTCACTAGTCTCTTTGATAATTGTTCATAAACATGACACAGGCCTGCTTCCTGGTTACAACTCTCAAAGATGCCATACTTTCTGCGTAGACGTTCAGCACAAACAGCTACGTTAGCTGGAACTTTAAATAAGCTAACTGCACATTTTTTCACCCAGCTTCTAAAATCGCACAATGTCATCTTGTGACATTCAATGACAAAATTTCGCCAAATATGAAACAAGAATTTTATATAGGAGACAGCACTCTCTATGCTTAGCATTTTTCGAATCAACTTCCTAGACATCGATTTCGTAGAATCGATTGTCTTGAATCCAGCTTCTAAAATCTTGGCTCTAAATTAAACCCGCTTTACTACTATCTTAGGCAAACTGAGACCAATATCTCCTAGACAGCACACAATTGTGGATGACGAGAAGAGAAACTTAAAAGGCAACCAATTCATAGTTTCACACAAGAATCGCAGAATCCTCCAACAAACAAAGCTACATTGTTACTTATATTCCGTGACAAACTCTTGTCACAAATAAAGCAAAAAACGAAACAACAAGTCAGCATTCTTCGCTTACCATCTTCTCCAGAGTTTCACGAGATCTTCTCGAATCGACGTGCAAAAATTGGACTACCTCGAATCAACTTTCTAAAATTCTTGTTCTCCAAGTAGACACGTTTAACTGCTATGATAGGCAAACCGAGAACAAGAATTCCTAGACAGCGCACATATGCCGATGACGAGATTTAACTTTAAAAGGCGGTGTCATTGGTCTGTGGCTTGGTATAATGAAAAGCAGCTTCTAAGGTCACGTCAACAAGGATGACCAAAATTAAAAGAATTTATTCGTGCTTCCACCTCAAAATAAAAATTCTTATGATGAGATAATATTAATTGCACTTAGATGGAATAAGACTGCTTTGAAACGCGAAAGGACAGAGCCAGAGCTGGGATCACAACACCCCACAACAGTATGAACATGTTCGATTTGATAAAACATAATCTACAGTGGCAGTGTTTTAAGTTCTACCCAATCATTCGATTGCTAGAAGACTCTTTTGCTATGATGATATAAGTGTCTGATTACAAATATTTTTCAATTAGCTTCAATGTCATCTTGCTTTTTGAAAATAATTTTAAAGTTTTGTACGATTAGACAACTATTTACTTGCAGTTACTTAAAGCATTTTATACTGTTAGCCTATGAGTAATCTTTTCCTCGGTGCAGTTAAAAGATATTCCCGCACTTGATATCAATAGTCTGAATACAATCTTAGAGCTGTGCAAGGCACTCGAAGAATGTACAGCTGTTACTAGCAACAAAGGACTTTGGAAGAAGGCGAATCTCTTTTGTCAGCAAGCAGATGATCGCCATTCCTCTTAGCGATCTCAGACCGTGAAGGTCAAACTTGAAAATCAATTCTCTGAAGTGAAACGAAGTTATTTACTCTTTATACCTGTTTCAAAACAAAACAGTTTATATTCTTCTATGTTTTACTTGTTTACCGTCTTATCTGATGATTTTAAAAGATCAATTCGCAAATTGAAAGTATTCTGCCAAATATTCTGTAACTGAGCACATTTTTCAAAGTTTGTACTACTCGAAAACATTTTATCAAACTTCATGCTTTCATTACAAGACAAGAATGAGCATGCAAGAGGGTGGAGTTACTAAGGATACTCTTATCATACCTTCTCTTTACTTTCCGTTGACTCTTTCATCTCTGCAAATAAAAAAGAGATAAACAGAATTATACTACTGTAAATAAAGAGATATCCTTGGGATTCTTCAGCGAGTAGAGATTAGTGACTGATAAAGCAAGGGTGAATTTTGCCAAATAAAAGATTCAGCTCTCCTCCATTACAAAGCGATTTGCCTTTCAGAAGAATAGATCTCATACCTTCAGCATCATCATCATCATCATCATTAATTTATTTTACGTAGGCTACTGTATTAAAAAATAAGAATAGCTAAATTACAGCTAATTTAGGCCTACTTTACAAAATTTACAACTCCTTTAAAAAAATAGATTAGGAATTTACAATAGGTATTTACGTATTTACAAGATAAAAGCAGAGCTTCCCAAAGAGGTCCAGAGCGACGCGCACCCCCCAGAAAGATGGCAGACACGCCACGCGAGGGAACCCCCAGATGCAAACACTAAACCGCAGCGCAGCCTCCACCAGGGAGACAATCGACCATGATGTTTTCCTCTCACTGTTTATTTTGAATTGAATGAGCGCACTCAAGAGGAATGAAATCAATCCTTTGTGATGTAGAAAAGATGAATCTTTTGTTTTATAAAATTCACTCTTGCTGACCAAAGCCTGCAAAGCAAATCACTGAAGACTGCCAACTTTGAACTTAGACTTACTACCTGAGCCCCTTTGTTTTGCTTTTTGTTCTTGATAATTCTGATAGCACTTCACTTCAACCAGGAACTAATGACATTAAAATTCAAATCTCGGACCCAACTTCGAAAAAATGCCTTGGAAATCCCAGGCACTGATCACAGCATTTCGATTCGTTACAATGGAATCAGTAAACGTATTAATTTCATTAGTTATTTTTCATTTATTGGTAGATTCGATTTAGATTAGTTGTATGTATATATATGTATATATAGCTAGATAACAATCGAATTAAAATAAGGTAACAAACAAACAAAATGGTTAGCAGAGGCTCTTTAAATAAAAATAAAATATCGGATTCCATTTGCTAGCCGGCAATTTTGGATTTTCCCTGGCTTTATAAAGTTGAGGAAACAAACCTGTTTACTCGCCAATTCTTCATCTTTCCCATCACCAATAACAACATACGTAGATTTACGGCCAAATCTGGTTTGGATTCTTTCAAAGCAAGATTCTTTACCTGCAACAACAAAGGCTCGAATTTAGGAATATGCAGGGTGNATTAGTTATTTTTCATTTATTGGTAGATTCGATTTAGATTAGTTGTATGTATATATATATGTATATATAGCTAGATAACAATCGAATTAAAATAAGGTAACAAACAAACAATCCAATCGTTCAGCAGAACCTGCATTACACGTTCAAACAATCCAATTTTCAGACTGGTTCTTTCGAGTAAATTTCTGAGATCGAATCCCTGAATACATCCCTCAAACAAATCTTGGAAAAAATCAGATTTGACGCTTTGGGAATTAAGTCCAAGATTTGAGTAGTAATTTCATGAGTCCATAGTTAATGTGCTCGAGAAAATGAGGTGAGAAACTACGGGCTTAGGTTATGAGCCTACCTTTGATGCAGCACGTTTTTAAAACTCAAGTTGGTTGTAAAAGAACTTAAAACAATCAAAATAGCCACTCAAGTTGATTAAAAAATCTACAAAAGCACATTTTTGGCACAAACCATGAGCCTTCGGAAATCAATTAGATCTAAGTAAAAGAATTGTTAAGTCTTTTACTTCTTCTGAAAACAGAAATAGAGTAAAACTTTGTGGAAGGAAATTAACTGAAGACTTTTTATTGGTTTGGCGATATATTTCTCCATTAATAGAAGTTAAGGCCACAAGGGCAAATCTTAAAGAGACCACAGAATTGACCATTTCCTTTTGGATTATTTGGTCTTTATTATAAAACATGATATCTTCAGCCACAAATTGAAAGAACTTTTTGAAAGAACTATCAAACAATTAAAAGAACTATTTGGTGCTTTAAAAAAACTGATGTTAACTTGAAATGCTGTGAAACAAAGGAGGTGTGTTTCTCTCAATGTGATATGGGGCTTCATGTTGTAGATAGACAGTAAGTGGCAGATGCAAAAATGTGTTTGATGGGTCCACAATCAATTACATAACGTTGATTTCAGTCATCAAGCTACAGGGAAAGCTACCCAGTGCTCCATCCCTCAATTGTCAGAGAAAACAAGCCTCAGGTAAATGCTTTGCTCCTTCTAGATCAGACAATTTGTCAATGGTATGATTCTTAACGATGTTGTGGTGCAGTGGCGTATCCTCTGACTCCGCAGCCAGAACAGTCAGATGGACACGGGGTTCAAGTCCTGTACAAGCCCCACCACTTGAGTGCCATCATGAAAAGGGGTTGTGGACTCGATTAGGTCTTCTCTACTTCTGCGATCCTAGCGCTTTACGCTAAAAACTGCAACTTCACCTTCCATGATCATTCGGCAAAATGGGAGGGCAACACCCTATTTTGGGCATTTACATGCCAGAGCGTGAAACAGGTATGGTCAAGTTTTGATCCTCGACCACGCTAAAGGGTACTAAGCAGGCACATTAAAGCTCTAGTTTTGATCTTACAGAAACTCAGAATTATTGGCAATCTATCAATCAAGGTATGATGCAAAACCCTTAGGGAATCCATAATCTTTTGATTGCCTGGGGATTTAAAAAATCAATAAGGTCCCATAACAGACAATAAGATAAAATTTTGAATGATGAAAGCAGCTAACAGGCTTGGGGAATATTTGTGAAGTTTATAAAACTTCATGTGATGGAATGCAATGTTTGCTCATATAAATCTCATTCAGCTATCAAGAAATAATCACTCTGTTTGCAGAAGAGAATTACTTAGTAAATACAATCTTGACTCTCAAATATCACACAAGTACAAAGCTTCTAAGCAAATACAAAAGAATGTGGTGAAAGACATAAAACCGAAATTGACTCAAGAAAATACAGAGTGTAGAAATTAAGAAAACAGTCCTCTGTTGCCTTTTTTCAAGAAGAAACGTCTGCAGTTTTGAGAAATAAAAATCACGTTTTGGATGAATTATAAATCGCTGATGTTCTAATTTGCATTCCCCTAAGAAAGTTATCCAATTTAAAAAATAGTCATGAAATGATTATTCTTGAAACTAAATTGATCGTTCTGAGCTGGGAGATGAGTGGTTGATTGGCTGCTGTCTTGGCAGCGCTATGATGGCAGCAAAGCATATTGCGTCTCTTCTATTTACATGCCTAGGGATGGCTGGAAGTTTTTACAAATGCAAGAAACATTTTATGCACCTGGGGCATTTTTGTTGGTAAGCTTGAAAGATTATATGCCCCTCGGCTTATCTTAATTCCTGTGTTGTAATTTTGTACTTATTTTACCTTATCCTTTGCAATTGAATATTTCATGTGATGCTATTTTATGCTGAAAATACATTCTTGAAGTTTCAAGCTCTTTTCAAGTTTATACACAGACACAGACCACTTTATTCTCAACTCAATTCACACTGACAATCTTTGGTTTGGTGTACATAAAGCACTAATCAACCCTGTAAATCCTTGCACCTAAAACAACTCTCCTAACTTGCCAACGCCTTCTTTCATTCACCTACAACTATCCCTCATTATTACAAGCTCAAAACACTTGAAAACAGCCACAATACAAATACCAACCTGCTGCTGTAAGTGTAGAAGAAGCCTGCTTACTTTCATAATTATAACGATCACTTTTCCCGATTGAATTTATCCTTCCAATTGATATCTCTGATCTCACAATGGACGATGTGCTTCGTTTTCCAGACATGATGATAACCTATCTACTTTAAAAATCACCTGCTTAATTCCAACACTGCACTAAATAAACCTTATTTCCAAAACCCCGGCCTCTTGACTTGACTTCGTGAGCTGTGCGGCTATTGTGATCATTTGAAAAACAAAATTATAGCAGAACTCACCTGGTGTATTAGACATCGTGTAAATTCTACATAAACCACAATGCGAGCAGATGACCATGCATATGTTGTGGTTTCCTCCCTGCTTAGATTAAATCTCTTTATTTTATCTTTGCAGAGAAGCGCTTTTTGCATCTGCCTCCCTCCTTGCTTTCTTCTGCTTTTGATTAGGACGCCAAAACTTTTGTTTGGCTGCTTAGAAAATGTTGTTGCTGTTGTTGTTGCATTAGACGCGCTGGACCGTAAAGCATGGGTGGCAGGCCACCTAATTGTTTCGAATTCTTCATTCTCAGAGACGTAGGAACCGGGGGGCACTGGGGGCACGCGCCCCCCCAAGATTTTGCAATAAACAAAAGAGTGCTCTTTTTTGTTTCTGGAAGTGCCCCCTTTAGCTTAATGAAAAAAGTGCCCTTGAAGTGTCGTGCCCCCCCCAAGTTTAAGATGTTTCCTACGGCCCTGTATCATTCTATTCGGCTCTCAAACACAAAGGACTGTATGGACGCTTTTATAACAAACTTCAGTCAGCCCATAATACTATAATTTTCTTGATTTTGAATAGAAAATTCCACTTTTTAGCACCAAGGGTTTCTTTATTTTTAGCCATGATGTAGTTTCTGCTGACTTCTACACACTATGTTTTTCTACAACAGATATGTTTTAGGAATGTTTGGGGATTTTTCTGAAAAATAAAGGATTTTGCCAAAGGTATACGAGATCTAAGGAAGTGATATGCCCCTCACAAGTGCTCATACAAACTCAATAATCCCCAAAATCCCAAGGGCAACTAAGATTCGATGACCCAACCCATTTTCAATTTGTAGGCTAACAGCTTTTGTTGATATACAGATCAGGTAATTTTTTACCAATTAAAGCTAACTTAGAATTTTTAAATGTCACGGTATATTTCTGCAGATAGCATACGAGTGGATCCATCATCACAATCTCCCTCCATTGATTTTCAGAATGTTCGTGTTTTGGGTTGGTAATCTTTATGGCATCAATTTCCAAGTGTAGCCTGCTAGCCTAATAAACACAGTGTTGAGAAACTTAGAGACCTTGACCATGCAGGAGCGCAATAGAAGCATTTTATAAGGTTATGACCAAACGATATATTTTGATAAATCCTACATCGACAAAATCCAAATCCATAACAAGCACCAATTGCTTTCACTCGCAACAGTCCCGACATTTCTACTTCCTATCAGGCTTATACCTCGAAGCAGTTTCTTACCACGAGACGATCTGGAACTTCCTGAGGATTGGCTGCTCTGACTGCTCACGCTAGCTCGATCCCTTGACCTTCGACTTTGTCTGCTTATCGTTATTTTGGAAACAACATGATCTTGGTTTTCATTGGAGAAAGTTCTTCTCAACTTTTCGACGTTATTTGAATTGCTTTTCATCTTTCACGATGCTTCTCGATTCCTCTTTTTGTACTTTGGGTCATATTTGTTGACGAAGTATGAGAAACAGCTTCGATCTGTCAAAGCCATCATCGGTATCTGTTTGATTTCCTTTTGCTAGCTGTGATGGATAGGATTAGGAAAGAGAAGGGAACAAAGAAAATATGACATGATATTACATAAATAAGACAATAAATACACTGCATCAACTTCGGAAATTAGCTTTGTCGGTTGACTCAAAATACCTTGCATACTCACCAAATTCCTTTTAGCTTTACATACTGCAACCATTGATCAGTAAGGGCAAACTCTCTCACGACATCGGGAGCCCAAAATAACTTACAAAGTTGTCCAGCATCCCAATCACCCCCTCCCCCCTTCTCTGTCCCTCCCCCTTCCCTGTGTACACCCCTCACATCAAATGCAAATATTGTTTAAGATTGGAAAATGCTCGTAATCTTTGCGCCTTCTCCATTAACCATACGGAAACTTTCGTGGGCTCTCTCATTTCGAAATTCGTATAAGTCATAAGTGCACTAAAGGTACTTGTGGGATTTAGGCGGCGGGATATCTGATGCAATTTTAGCTTTCATAAATGCTACATTTAAATTTTCGTTTATTTTTAAATTATTTGAGGGCTGATAATGGATCCTGAAATAAAAACTGTCTGATATATCCCACTGCCTGATAAATCCCACCAGTACCCTTCTCTTTTAATCTCTTTTACTTCATATCTGATGATTTCATGCTACCAGAGTCATACGAAAATATTATAGCACATGTTTCAGTTGCTCAGCGTGATTCTGAAGTCATACAAGACTAAACTGATGAAAATTTCAAAGAAAATGGCATCCTTGACTGATTTTTAACTCTGCCGGTTATCATGGGCCGATACCAGCCATGGATTCGTAGGGGGGCAAAGAACCAAAATTTTCCGACGAAAAAAGCAACAACAACAACAGCAACAACGCCAGTTGTAGGAACATAAGTACGATCATGCATGAAAGGACTGATGTACTCCTTCAATAAAAAAAAATTTGGAATTATTTTGCAATCCAACCTAGAACCCTTCAAATTTAGTCAATATGAAGCAAAAAGATGCTCCAGATTCAAAATTCATGTCGTCATTTTCCTCGAACAAATAACAATAATAATTTTGTGTTCGATGCATCATTTCTCCGACAAAATCTGTTAAAGGTGGACCTGTAAATCACGAAAAAATCCGACGGATTTTTGGAATTTCCGAAAAACGGCCTGCTGGGGGGGCGCTCCGCCCCCCAGGCCCCCCCCCACTGGCTTCGGCCATCGGTTATTGGAACAGAATCGATGAGATACAACCGACAGACGTTTTGAAATCATATAAATCGATATTGGTGAAGTCCAAATGATCACTGTAAGGAGGTATACTATGCTAGATATAACGTTTAGTAAGGGGATTATATGCTAACTTCAGATAAGATTCTAAAATGTGCACAAAATGCTCTAGTTTAAGGCGAAAGTATTCATATGTGGTTAGTCAACACAATTTGCAAGCTCTAAAACTTATAGCCTTACTCTTTGGTCGTACGTGAACACTTTCACAAAAAGCAGATTTTGGCGAAGAAGGCAAGCAAATAGCCTTACCTTTGGTGAAACATAAGCACTTTCATACCCAATTGCACACACAATCAGTAGGCCCGAAAGACATCCATAGATAGATGTCCCAATTGCACACGCAATCAGTATGACCGAAAGACATCTATTGATAGATGTCCGAATTGAACACACAATCAGTATGACAGAAAGACATCTATTGATAGATGTCCCAATTGCACACACAATCAGTATGACCGAAAGACATCTATTGATAGATTTTCCAATTGGACACACAATCAGTATGACCAAAAGACATCTATTAATAGATGTCCGAATTGAACACACAATCAGTATGGCCAAAAAAATGTCACAATTGCACACACAATCAGTATGAGAAAAAGACATCTATTGATTGATGTCCGACTTGAACACACAATTTGTATGACCAAAAGACATTATTAGATAGATGTCCGAATTGAACACACAATCAGTATGACCGAAAGACATCTATTGATAGATGTCCCAATTGCACACACAATCAGTATGAGAAAAAGAAATCTATTGATTGATGTCCGACTTGAACACACAATTTGTATGACCAAAAGACATTATTAGATAGATGTCCGAATTGAACACACAATCAGTATGACCGAAAGACATCTATTGA
>REGM01000283.1:306260-372535 GCA_004194415.1 Aurelia aurita | reverse complement strand
GTGAAACCTTAATTATTAAAATTTCTTCAAATAATTTCTTGAATTAAGCATTACTGTAAAGTTTCACCAAAATGGTTTGGCTTTTCGCATGAAAGTACCAAGGTTTGGAGCATTCACTAGAGAAAATCATTTCATCTAGCTATAAATAGTACGAAGTCTCAAAGGAATTCTGCAAGTGAACATTAGTTTCGGTAAAGGACATACAGTTCCCGGGATAGGTTGTTTAAAGTTGAAAGTAAAGGATTTTTCGGCCGAATCCCCATTTGGTTTAAGAGAGATTGCTTTTGATTTTAGCTAAAATTGAATAGGGTGCAGACGAAAACTGTGTACTACTTTCAACTTCTGATAGCTCCTAATTTTTAAAACAGATATGTCCTATAAGGGTATAAGTATGAAATTTTGCTGTAAAATTCTGGCCGTGCCTGTGGCTCATATTCGACATGATCGAGCTGCGCACTCATTTTTTCTTATTATTCAAGAAACGTGGCTCTGGGCTTTTAAGTTTGGGTAAAATTCTTGCCGTAAAACTTTCTTGCAGAGTTTCTCAACTTTCATAGAATTGAACTTCACAATTTATCATAATTCATTGAGGACCGCTTTTGATCTCAGAGAATTACAAGAAAGAGCCGAATCATAAAAATTACTTTTCTAGTACCATTTGGATCGGTAATACAGTTTTTCTTTAACAACACTTGGTAACTCCTAACCAAACTTCCAACTGACCTCTGATTGCTTCTCGTAGAGTTTCTTGATTTTCTGGAAGATACTATAAGCGGTTTCTGATAAGAAAGTGAAGGTGTTCATGTGGAGCAAAACTTTGCTGAGCACGTGCTTGAGAAGCTTAATGTGTAGCCTTGAAGTAACTTATTGCCTCAGGGCAATTTTCTTCTTTCTTGATTGTTGTTGGTTTTGAGAATATCATTGTGGTAAATCGCTTTGCAAATGCTGTAGTATCATGCAGGCAAGAAAGCAAATCATTCAGCGTTCTTTGAAATTATTCATAGCCGTAGGAGGCTGGGGGCTAGGGAGGCTACAGCCCCTCTAATCAGGGAAAATTTATCTCATTTTAGGCGCCATTCGGGCAGTTTTAACTCACTGAAGCCATCATATTCGAATAAAATCCTTGATACGCCCCCCTAAACGTTGGGCATCCCTTACCCTCATGAAATTATTATACCTATTCCTGTAAGAGCTATCTAAACTTTAGCCCCATTTTACTTTCTGTTGGAACCTGTAGAAGTCTGTAATTGCAGTGAGTTTAACTCAGTTTGCAACGACTTGATTATCATGGATAGAGTAGATGAAATCTTTAATCATATAAAGTAGTACAGAAAAATCTTCAAGTTATTTCAACTGGGCATGCGTTACAGTGTAGAATATGTCATAACCCGAAGAGCCCTCTCATTGTTTCTTTATAGAAGGGAACATCTTTTCGGCGACTGGTTATTTTATTTTACAAAATCGAAACATTGTATATTCTCACTGTGTGGTATACATGGCTTAATATTGCTGCTGAGCATTGCTATATAATGCATCCTTGCTTAATGACACCAGTAGACATAATTTATATCTCCTGTACAACAAATTTGGAACCAAGGAGCACTTGTCCAATTAAAGAAGAGAGGATGGAATATCTCGGAAACGTTTCATTGCAAGAGAAAGAAACAGGAACACTGTCATAGTGATAATTAATGACATAACTGTCTAATTGTTTCATAATGTTTCAATTTAACTTCTCTTTGAGCCAACGCCCCATAATTTTCCGTAGAGCGCCGGGGAGTTGTCCGGACCTCGTGGAAGTGTGGTTGCCCGATGGCAGTAAATTTATAACCGTTCTAGTCATCTCGAAGAGTTTTCCGTAGCAATCAGGAGGCTTTCCGTTGCTTGTTATACTGTGGTTATCGGACTGAAAATAGAATACCAGGGCACAGTGATCCAGGGCAATATGGAAATACCGAAAAATTAATTTTGAAGAATGACTTTGGCTCTTTTTTTAATTGAAAGTTAACACATGGATTAGTTTAATACAAAAAACCTCATTTTAATCGGAGTCCTAATCGCTGAGCTAAAAATACACAAAGTTAACGTAAACAAATGAAATGCAACTTTTAATCAATTTCCGGATGAAATCTACTATTGTCTACAAAACAGTGAATTTTCAAATGCCTGTAGAATCGCTTTGCCAACTCTGATTTATACGAACTTTTTTTACCTGAATGAGGAAAGACTCTGACTATATTGTGACCAAAAATATATATTTTCGCGATTTTCTTCCTTTTCAATTTCCACGAATGCGGAACAGTACCATTTTTGAAAATTTAGGCCTAAAAATTGTAAATATTTGAAAAAACCAGTTGAAAACGTGAAATACATGTCAAAACATGTCTTCACAACATACTTTGTTGTCAAATTTGAAGCATTGGCTGCAGTTTTGCCGAAGGTTTCGTACATATTCGTACCCAATAATTTTTCACGGACTTTTTTTCTTTTTGGGTATTTTCGTTGAGATTTTGCATCTTTTACAACAAATCGTCATATATGATCTGAAATGTCTTTCTGAAGTTGTAATCTACAAGGAATCGTGGATGAACCAAATGAAAATGTACTTGCAGACATTCTACATGCCCTTTTATGCTACATTTATCGGACTGTTGTACTCATTCTGTTTGCGAGGCACTGTTCTAAAATCCTTAACTATGAAATGGCGATATAGAAACCAACAATGATGTATCACCAAACTTTTTTCGAGTTAGTCAAAAACACATAGAGTTTACGACCGTTTCATCTTGGGTTAGAGTATCGGGAATTGATGTTTGAACACTTTCTGGTGATTTTAGGCTATGTCTCTATAGTACTCCCAAAACCTAGATGGACCAAAAATGTTTTTAGTTGTAAATTTTGTATTTCTCATCAAAGCCTTGTCGAACAGGCATCAATCAAAAGGTTTCAAAGAGCGGAGTTTGAAAATTGGGGGGAATTTTAGTTTCGAGATGTAAGAAAAGAAGTTTGGTCCCCTGGGAATTCTAGTTTTTGAGATTTGAAATTGGAAGGAAAGAGCTTTCAGATCACGTAAGGTTGATGTATGTGGGATTAGAAACAAAAGAGCTGCTAGAATTCCCAGGGGACCAAACTTCTTTTCTTACATCTCGAAACTAAAATTCCCCCCAATTTTCAAACTCCGCTCTTTGAAACCTTTCGATTGATGCCTGTTCGACAAGGCTTTGATGAGAAATACAAAATTTACAACTAAAAACATTTTTGGTCCATCTAGGTTTTGGGAGTACTATAGAGACATAGCCTAAAATCACCAGAAAGTGTTCAAACATCAATTCCCGATACTCTAACCCAAGATGAAACGGTCGTAAACTCTATGTGTTTTTGACTAACTCGAAAAAAGTTTGGTGATACATCATTGTTGGTTTCTATATCGCCATTTCATAGTTAAGGATTTTAGAACAGTGCCTCGCAAACAGAATGAGTACAACAGTCCGATAAATGTAGCATAAAAGGGCATGTAGAATGTCTGCAAGTACATTTTCATTTGGTTCATCCACGATTCCTTGTAGATTACAACTTCAGAAAGACATTTCAGATCATATATGACGATTTGTTGTAAAAGATGCACAATCTCAACGAAAATACCCAAAAAGAAAAAAAGTCCGTGAAAAATTATTGGGTACGAATATGTACGAAACCTTCGGCAAAACTGCAGCCAATGCTTCAAATTTGACAACAAAGTATGTTGTGAAGACATGTTTTGACATGTATTTCACGTTTTCAACTGGTTTTTTCAAATATTTACAATTTTTAGGCCTAAATTTTCGAAAATGGTACTGTTCCGCATTCGTGGAAATTGAAAAGGAAGAAAATCGCGAAAATATATATTTTTGGTCACAATATAGTCAGAGTCTTTCCTCATTCAGGTAAAAAAAGTTCGTATAAATCAGAGTTGGCAAAGCGATTCTACAGGCATTTGAAAATTCACTGTTTTGTAGACAATAGTAGATTTCATCCTGAAATTGATTAAATGTTTCATTTCATTTGTTTACGTTAACTTAGTGTATTTTTAGCTCAGCGAGTAGGACTCCGATTAAAATGAGGTTTTTTGTATTAAACTAATCCATGTGTTAACTTTAAAGTAAAAATAGAACCAAGGTCATTTTTGAAAGGTTATTTTTTGGTATTTCTATACTATTTTCTCATTTCTGGATCACTGTGCAGGGAGTTGTCCGGACCACTTGGAACTGTGGTTGCCCCACAGCAGTCTTTTATAACCGTTATAATAACCTTGAAGAGTTTTCCGCAGCAATCAGGAGGCTTTCCGTCGCATTTTGAACTTTGGTCATTGGGCTGAAGGTAGAAGGCCAGGGAATTTTCCGGACCTCATGGAACTGTTGTTGCCCCACAGCCGTAAATTCATAACCGTTATCATAACCTTAAAGATTTTTCCTCTCATATAATGGATGGTTTTCCATTGTATTTTGAACTGTAATCATCGGACTCAGATCGCTCAAGGGTGAATCAACCAGGCCACCACTGATTTGAAGAGAGTTACTGTGTGACCATCGTGTGACCGATCAAGGCAGTTTGTAAATCAGTCGAAGGGGGTCTGTTCGGTTGATAGTGAATCATTTGGAAAGGGTCAAGTTCGGTTAGGCGTCTAATGATCAATTTTTTGAATTATTGTTTCTTAGTCAGACAATGACAGTATTTCTTTAAAAGTACTGCGAGTCGGATCTTTTGTGGTTACCAGTTTTCTTTCTCCCCTAAGTTTCCTCATTTGAGAAACGTTTCAAGGAATGAATCATCTGAAGAGTACTATTAGTTTTTATGTACAATCATGTCATATGTCACTCCTATAGCCGTAAATCTTCATAAAGTTTCGACCAACCTACACAGAATCAAACCAATGGACACTTTCACCTATTTCTTTAGACCATATGGTTCTCGATTTGAAAATATTCTTGAGCTTATCTTTCGAAAATTTTCTAATTTGGGTGTCCCATAAATAACAAATCGGCATATCGACATATTAACAATAAAAAATTATGCACCGATTTCAATGAATAGCCCATCAGTCTGTGGCATAAGACTAACTTAGATGAAGAAAAGTATTTCACTTTCATTGGCCATACCGTTTTAGAATTGTGGACATGTTTACTTGGAAGCTGTTTTTGAGAAGTATTCGAATAACACTGGAAATTAACTTTCCTGCTGCAAACTTATCGGTGATTCATTATAATCTGTGCATAATTCATGAAGAAGTGTTTCGGCATTCGCCGATACATTTCCTTGGGACACTTGAGAGCAACTCGTCATCCATCTTGCCTTGCAGAGCACAACATTTACCTCAAATTTCTAATTCGCTCCAATTAAAGAAATTTTGCGCAAAGATACACCTTTTACATCATTGTCAAATTTGGCTTCTGGCTCCCGTATCGGTCTTCAAATCCACATATGATTGGTTCTGGGCCTAAATTGTTTCTCTATTGTTTCAACGTTTTCGTCATCGATGTGATACAAAGTCAAACTTACCTGGCATCCCTCCAACTGTGAACTCTAAATAAGCTCTCTCTGAAGCCTTTTTTGAAGCCAAGGTTTCTCTCATAAGAATTCCGAATGAGTAATGGATTAAAAGAGCTGGAAATGGCACCGAAAAGCACCGCATCTGCAAGCTTATAACAAAACACTGCTTATCCCGTGGCAGATATGGATAATTCTCTGGCTTGTTCCTTGTTTCGGAAACTCTGATCCATTTCATCCTTATGTCATCTTGGTTACAGTAGCTTTGTACTTTAGCGCCAACAGTATCGAGAGATATGGTGCTAAAGGAGGGTTTATTCCTCCCCCCTCCCACAACCTTGCCGCCTTTTTAGCGGTCATAGAGAAATTCCACAGTGAGGTACTTTTTCTTCCAAAGAATCTCGGTTTGCAAAATTTTGTGACAAAGTAGTTGTCGGATAGTTTTATCATCCAAAAATTTTAACATCCAAAATGTTCACCATTCCCAAAATGTTTACCGCCATAATTATCATAAATTGGTTTGAAATGGCAGGAATCAAGACTGTAGCCAAGAGCTAATAAATTTAGGTATCAGGTCTCAGGCCTATGTCGTAACATGTATCATGGTTAGACTCAGTACATAAGTCGCTGCTTAGATTCAGTACATGTTGTTATCACTGTTGCAGCGACAAATCAGTTCGGGGAGCAGAAACAAGAGACTTTTAGAATGAGTCTTTATCCAATCTCGTTCCCATGTCCCAAAAGGAGTCTGCTACCAGCCTGTTTGGCAGTATTGACGTAGGAAACTGGCCCTCGGAACCAGGTTGGTCTTTATCATGTTGTGTTGTACAAAACCGAGAGAATACGGATACGAGGCTAAACATAGTCAATACGAGGTTAAAAGATTTTCATACCGGCATCCGGTTCTTTTGGGAGATTTTAAATCACAAAGGTCGAGGTTTCTGTTAGATTGGAAGAGAGTCAATTGTGTTTGCTTTTATTTGGTAAAGATAAAAGGCTTTAGATTTGTCTCTGGTTTCACAAAATTTTATTACTGAGATAGAAATTCTGATTTTAATGTTTTCTTTTGCTGTGCCATGAAATGTTGTTGTCAGCCGCATAAACAAAAGCTATCGATTTCTTAATCTGAAAGGAGGCTTTTTCCTTTGCGGCAAGTGACTTCTCCTTATTTGATTGAGTTTTTATCAGTCTCCCAGTGAATTTAATCAATCACAAAGTTTATGGAACCGATCTAGCCTAGCACACACCGCACGCAATAACACGTTTTTACTTTAAAACATAGTGGGATGCTGGGTCTGCTAGACATTTCTTCAGTGTTTAATGTATTTTGACGAAAAGTTAATCTATACCGCGAACTTAAAGCCGATTATTTACAATACTACCTCAGTAAACATAACCAAAAAACGTCAAATTTTGTCCCGATTCAAAAGGGCCTACTCGCGTTGACATCCTGTCCCTAAATAGGGGAGGAGTGTCATTGCGAGGCAGCACGTGATACTGTCCTTTGATAGTTAAATAGAAGCACAAAGCTTTCAATCATTTATTGGAAACGAAAGTGGGCTAGGAATGGTGAAAACTTGCGTTCCCTCTTATGATCTTGCGGATAGGATAACGCTAAGCAAATCTATATGCTCCAACATAATGTTGGTATATTTGCTTGCTAACTTTGCCTTGAACCACTTCAAGCCAGTTGAAGTTATCAAGTTATATAGTAGACAATATCCGGAGATATATATGCTTTAGATGATCTTTTGGTGTAAGCTCCATGCTATCTTAAGAACAATATGCTATCTTTAGGAAAGCAAAAATATCAGAATTTGACCAGGAAGTAAGATTTATCAGAGGGTTGAAGTTATCAAGTTGATCAAAAGTTGTTACATCCGAAAATGAAGAGTGTAGCATCCCTTAGATATAGAAAGTAATTGAACGTAACTGACACTTTAGAAGCTCTAGAAAGTGCTGTTTATGATAGATACTGTGTGAACTGTTAGGAGCGTGTCACTCCACTAGAAAGTGTTCGAAAGTTTTGTAATAACATAAGGCTTTGTAGGTATTTCTAGGGATCTTTAGGTGAAAACAAATGGGTTATTGCTTTTAGGCAGGGATTTTCCCTTTATTAAAGGGCATTGATTTTCGACTATTTATGACATTTTTATTCAAGATCCACATCACTTTACGTAAGTTCCTTTTTCTGTTGTTTGCGTAATAGGAAAGGATAGGGTTACTGTATAGAATGATATCGACAAAGAATAGGTACAAAATGAAAATGCCCTTTGCGGAGAATTAAAGACACTATATATAGCATCAAAGTATCAAATGACCCTTTGGTCATACCCCGTTTCTTTCATTAATAACAAGACATATTTGAACATCGAACAGGAAAGAGCGTAAGCAAAAACAGATAAACTTGTGTATTATGACATTTCCACAAGGTTCTTTCATTCTGCCCTTCTTATTGTTAACTCCGGAATAGCGACAAACCGGAGCACAGAGATAACGGAAAAGCACATTGTCCGCTCTTACTTTGAAATGGTTTTGAAATAATAGGAGAAAGAATGTAAAAGGACTGTTTCAACATATGTGATTGTCGTATTTGTGTTATGTCACTGTGATGTAAGTGCTTTTGTACAAGATTGAAACAGAGTATCAGTTAGAAGGAACAAATTTGCTGGCAGGAGTTGTTTCTGTAAATTGAAGCTCTTGAATACTGTTAATTCATTCAACTGACTGCAGGCAGCTAAGAGAGGAATCAATTTCTGGAAATGTAAGTTTAATGAACTATGTTACTTAATACCTATTAATTTCATATTATTTCTATGTAATAATTAATCATACGTTTATCATCAATTTTTGAAAGGAGTAAAAGGTGAAAGTTTGGACACGCGAAGGTCAACTCTTCAAATCGAAAGTTGAATCTAATCTAATTATTGAAATGACACATCTTAGGTTGTACATTTTTTGTTGCGTAAGGCGTAAGAAAATTTTTATCGATTACAAATTCGTTGTGTTTCATGTGAGAACAAATTGTGGAATTGTTGAATTTTATATCGTGGAAAGGCACAGGCTGTTCAAGAATCGAAACGATAGAACGTGGGCTTTTTTACTGGACGATTTTTACTTATGTTTTTGATTAATTCTAATCTCCAGTATCAAAACTTCGTGTTTAATAATGTTATTAGCCTTTAGTTAAAGGGCACGCGTGTTAAAGAATCTTTCGGTAGCATTTGGCTTATCGTGTTTCCTCTTTATATCAAACTACACGTTATATTCTAGCTTAACAATTTACTTGATATTTTCATCTTGCACTGGTCACAGCAAACTGTCATATAAAGTCCGAAAGAGGAAAAACGAGAATACAGAAACGAGATATTGTCGATATTTTGTTTACATCCTTGCCTTCGGATCATCTCTGACAATTTACGTTGATCAGTGTCAAACGACAATATTGAGAATATTGTTTCGTAATTTAATACAGTCCTGAGGATACGTTAAGTTTTCCCCGAGACTTTTCAACCATACATCACGTCTTAGTGAGCCTTGCTAGAACTTTGAACATCACAAAGATGGTTAGAAAAAGTGACAAGAATTACAGATTGGCCCAAATTGGTTTTTTCGTTTATAATCATCAAAATTTGATTTCATTTGTATCAATGATCAAATTTTTACCCATAATTTCATAATCCTTCATATTTGGGAGTAGTTCAAAGCGCTAAAATCGAATTTGTCAGTGGCATATTTACGAAAAGAAAATTTCAAATTCCGAAGAAAAATAAATTTGGATGATTTTTCAAACGACTGATGTGGTTTAGACTACACCAAGTTTAAACGGGGTATATACTCAGAATAAACCGAGCATTATGTTCAATTTTATCCCATGAACATCTTTTTTTGGGCAACGGTTTCTTTAAAGCATTTTAGTTACACACAAACGAAAACACCTTTTTGCGGTATTGAAACTCGGTTTCAGATCCTCATGTTATACTAGAAAGTCAAGGGACATTCAGGGCTAAAATTCAAATAGTTCATTGCACGTAAAAGGTTAAATCTTGTACCCTTAAAGCTAGTAAAATAAAGCTTGTACCCTTAAAAGCCTTTACCCTTTGGTAATCTAGCATAATATGGCATATGCCCAATTTCAGTAACGCATGAACAGGATGGGCAGCCTCAAAGACGGAGCACGGACTTTCTTAGAATTTTGAAATTGTTTCTGAATCGTTCATCCTATTTTCATGAGTCAGCTCCAAGAGCACATTCCCTAATTGGGGTAAGCTAAGGACATCCTGCATAGTAAAAGTAGAGGCTAGGCAACCACTGTGGTTCACTACATCATTTTGTACTCAGGTCTTCTTTAGAAGAGCAAGAGTAACAAATATCCAGAACAAAAGCCCAATTTCCCATATGTTCTAAAGATACCCGTGGTTGCGATATAGATAACAAAGTAATTGTTTTTGCCGGTGAGTACATCTAAAAATGATGCTGTCGGGAGCCACACAACTGCGATTTCGTGGTTAGATAGTTAGTGTGATTAAAGGCCTAATCTTGATGATTTTGATATCATTAATTTGTTCTGGCGCAAATTTTTGCTTTATATTCCGGTTGTATGATTTGTGACGAACATGAAGCAGAGAGAGAACAGGACGCGGTCCTTTTTGATGCTTTGGAGCTTTGGTAAACTGCTTGTAATACTGAGAGGCTCCATGTTTTGCCTATCGGGGTATAATCCACTGATCTAAAAAAAAAGATCAGTGGTATAATCATGTTTTGTCCAGAGAGAGGTTTAGTTTTGCGTTGCTTATACTTCCAAGTGAGGCCGTTTATTCAGCAAGCGAGGTTTTCATGTTGCATGAACTATCGAATTTTTTTCATTTCATTTAATTTTGATCTATTTCAACAGGGTTATCAATACATTCAGTAAAATTTCCATAACTGATTTTCAATGTGCCCTGCTTAAAACAAACTAACCTATCATGAATTGCTATGTAATACAAATCAACTGTAAGATACTATATAAAAGAAAAGAAGTTTTATTAAAAGAAAGGGACTCAGATTTCATACGTATATGCTGAACGTTGGTTTAGAAGATCAACCTCTTTGATCTTTCAAGAACGATTTTAGTGTCATTTTGAAAGTAGCTAGCGAAGGAGCAGTTTTGATTAGGGTTAGGGAATCACCAACAATTCTTGAAAATTAAATTACTTAATTTATTGTAAGAAACCTTTAAGAAAACTTTAATTCATCAAAATGTGAAAATTTTAAAAAACATTCAGTTCTTGGTCAAATTCTTATTAAAATAGGAAAATGAAATGAAATGTAATCTCGTCGACACTTAAAATCCTGTCAACATACAGTCTGGTGACCGCCATAAAATATCATGCATGGATAAGATCTGCAGGAGGGGGAGGGGGTGGGAACTGCACTTTGCCCTGATGTCGAGGTTTGCCTGCTTCAAAACGCCCGTTTTTTCTTGACAGCTTTTGTTTGGCCAAATTTTTCATTTGCAATTAATAAAATTTCCCGTCATTGCCTGAATGAAAAGTGCCAATTGTTGTCTATTGTTGTTATTGTGCACCCTCTTAGGAGCAAATTCAACACCTCGCGTCCGTGAGGTGTTGCGGCGACGTCTACTTATTAATGAAATCCCAAAGGGACCTATGATTAATTTCCCATCGGTCACTGGAACCTCACCTAGAAGTGTCAGCCCCCGGGGTTGACAGGCAAGATGGCGAAAAGTCTCGCTTCCGTGAAATGAGAACGAATTGACCAATAACAATCAACCGCAATCAACTAATAAACCAATTCACTTCGCCACACCGATGATGGTGTTTCGTTTATATGAAAAATATTCACCTCACCTAGGTGAGATTCCATCTCTTGAGGTGAGATCTCACACACATATACTGGTGGTGTTGCGTTCGTCATACAAACGCGAAATGAAAAATAGAATGGATTCTATGGGAAGGTGGAATCTCGCCTGTCAACTCCGGTTTTTTGGCAGGTGGAGTGTTTCAAAAGTGGAAGGGCTAAGAGGTATTTTTAGCCCTAGATAAGAACTGAATGAAATGAATTCAATGGGGATTCAACGCAAAAATGAAAGATTTTACAAAAAAGTGCAGGGGCTTTAGCTCCCCCCCCCCAGTATAGTATTACAGGTCTAAAAGTTAATTAGCATAATTATCATAAATAACAAATGGTAGTTCCAGTCCTATTACAGTTGCTCCGCGGTCCGTGAATCTCTGATCTCAAATGTGCGTAGCTTATAGCGTTAACCATTTGCTGACGGTTTGCTGTGATGAGTGTCTGACAACAATATCTACCAAAGGATTCCGTTACTCAAAGCAATTTACTTGTTGATTTTTCTTGAGGGGCATTACAAAGAGAAAATTACCCCATTTCTTGTTCTCAGCACGGGTACCGAAATTTGATTAGATCTGACCGAAAATTGGATCACTATAATACTCATGTATGCAATCTTAGGGACAGGAAAGGTTGTGTACTTTATCTACAATGAAATGATAGAATCATCGATAAACATCCTCGAACGAAGCAAATATTTGAAGAGCCATGATTATATTATATAGGTCACGTGGGCAGACGTTTCTAAGCGTAAATCTAGTAACTAAGGTTCTACAGACCATTGGCCTAACGGGTCAATGTTTCTAGGTTTACATAAAACTTTGTTTTAAGTCCTCCAATGCTGAAATTTGTTTGCCAACTAATGGGGGAATTTACTTTACATGTTCAATCGAAGGCGAACAAAGGGCATTTTCGGAAATCGCTTGGATTTAGTCTGTTGTACTTGTACATTTGCCGACCGTAATGTCTTCGAGGTTTTGGACATTGGATTGTGTAGAGCTGGTTTATTTGCAATTGTCTCAACTAATCGATTTTTTGTTAAAATTCTGACAAATTATTTCTAGCAAGTTGTGATGACAAATTCATGAGAACAATGAAATTTGAATGAATCAATTGAATTTGTTTTTCTATGTTTTAGATTAGAGAAGCGCGCATCACACGTCCGGTCCCAAGAGAGTCGCTTGTCGCCCGGAGAGGGTTCTATTCACGTGGCCGCAAAGTTAAAAAGCCGGCAGTCGGAATCTTTTGGCAATCAACTTCAAAGCAAGTCGCTGAAGGAGCTGAAACGTTGAGAAGATAACGCCAAGAAATTCACAAAGATGGCTGCTATCGTCGCTATACTTTTATTTACATTGATTCAAAATGGATACGCTTATTGGTGGTAAGTTTATGATTTTGTATTTCTTTGATTTGTATTTTTACCAGGACATATTGTTAACTTCTTTCTTGTTCACTTATTCTGCAAGGTAGATTCTTTGGCAAAAAATTGACACCGTAGGCCGGCATATATTTGCCTGTCTTTACCATGATTTATTTCTTTGAACGGTTGCTTTTTGTCGCAAATTTTAAGGGAATTTTTATATGATTTTCCCGAGCTTGAGCTATACAGTACCAAAGCAAATTTTGCCATCGAGAATCTCTGGTAATATTTGGCAATAATTTAAATCTGCTTATTGTCGCGGAAAACTCACTATTCAAGAGATTTACTTTCGTTTAAAGTTTGTAATTTCACATCATTTTGCGAAGAATCTAAGAATAGAAGTGACGCTTGCCTGCTACTCCCTTTGGCGGGGCCCAAAACTTTCAAAACTTGCCGTACGGATAGATGTGGTCTTACCTTAACTTCACCCTTATTCTGAAACTAATTTGAAGTCCATTTTTGGAGCAAATTTAGGAAAATTTCAGTGAGATCTGTATAAGTTTAAGAAATGTTTATTTTTTCATAGACTATTGTGAGAAACCTTGTCAAATTTTCATTAATCCGATGATTTAAATAACAAAATTTCTAATGAAATTTTGGTGTAAGCCAGTGTTCCTCATCTATTGTGGTCATTTCGTCCCTTGTTTTCGTGGTGTTTCGAAAACCAGATAGACTTAAAGTGTTTGAAGTTGCCAAGGATTTCCACAGAGTATGCTCCTTCATGTCGGTTTTAAACTCACGGGAAACAATTATGTCTTGTGCCAGGATTCGGCTGTTGATGCTAAAGGGTTTAGCGGTGTGGCATCTAAAACTAGTCGTTTGAATACGCCCCCTGCTCCCATTTTAGGGGAGAGTGCGGGTAGTTGCCACAGGGATAAGTTGTCACACTCTCACTTTCAGTTGAATGCTTTGATTGTTTTGATTCTTGCTGATACACTTGAAAGAAGTACATCATAACCTCCAAGAAAACATCATCGTCAAAGTTTTCCTCGGTTTGTGTTTGCAATTAATTTGTGATTGTGACAACTTACCACCACTGTGACAAGTAGCCCCACTCTCCCCTACGTCATAGCTACATGTGTGCGAACCCCTTTCAATACACCGATAAAAGAAAAAGGGCTTTTAGGCCCACCATATTATGAAGTGCATTGCACTCGTTGTTGGAAGTAAAATAAGTTTTTGCGCTAACTTTATGTATGTGTTTTCTAAACGTTTGCTTTGCTACGGGTTCGCTACCGGACCACCTTCATGGCTACCTCGTTATCATGTAGCAACTTTCACATTCACATACACCACACCAGGATCCCAAGCAGACCTGGATTCGTTTAAACAATTCGCTCTGATTTTATTGTTGCCTGCAAGCATTCATATCAAATTTTTGTCAACCGAAAGATCTCTGCTTAACCTATACTAAACTTTTCATGCTAGCTAAATCCAGGAAAATTCTCCCACACTCACTGTTCAGATATAGGGATCACTGGATCTTTGTCACACAGGATTCAAATTACCGTATCAAATATTATCTGGAAATATCAAACCATTATCAAACGTTATAAAGTGAAGTTGCAGCGTGAATTTAGCAGCCTCTAACTGAGATCAGGAGAAGGCTTTTAACTTTAAGAGAAAGGTCCTTTGAGCCTGATTGGACGAAAATGTTGTCTTTAAGTAACCTGACCTGACAATTTAAAAGATTTTATTCGGAAACTTAGCAAAAAATACAATCGAATCCTCATTGAAATTTGGCAAAAGTTTATTCTATTGTCTGATAGGAGAATAGGAAAGTCTCATTTTAGAATGCAGCGATCATTTGCAGTGTTTTACGAAAAGCTTTCGGATATCTATATGTGTTTTTTTTTTCAGTTAAAAAGCATTTAATTTCCTCTCTCTTACTTTAAATATATCTAAATAATCTCCTGTTTATCCTTCAGGGCCCTCGGCACAGGAAGTCTGAACGTTATAAAACCGGACAGCAGGAGGCTCATTACCAGTGCATCAGTTTGCAATCGCCTGAGTAGCATATCGGACAAACAGAAGAAATTGTGTTCGGAATATCCGGATCTATTGCCAAGTGTCGCATTGGGTGCAAAGATTTCAATTGATGAATGCAAGCGCCAGTTTAAAGACAATAGATGGAACTGTCCTATCAACAAGAAAGCATCAGTATTTGGAAAGATACTTGATAAAGGTAAGAATGCCATTTCTTGTGTTCGTAGCGTTGAACAGCGGAACATTTTGCTGTATGCTTTCTTTTTATTTGATCTGAGAATTTGCGGTGACCAGTGTCAGGCGACAATATTAACCAAGTGATACTGTAATTGGACTTCCATTTTTGTATCATTTGAAAAACCTTTGAAGAAACGTTCGTTAATTCATTTCTTTTGGACTTTATCTGACAACACATAAGCGAGATGGTTCCGTTATTTATAGCTGTCTTCAAATTTTGCACCACTTTTTTCGTATAGATTCCACTTTTTTATGATATCAGAAGGATATTCCTATTTCTAATTAGTATGGCTGAAAGTTTACCCTATTTTGGTAGTAAGTCTTTACCATGTATCTGCATCACGGCTGCACCCCTTCGCACTATTTGTACGACTGTTCTCTCATTTATGCCATTCTAATCAAAATTAATTTTCTTTGCAGGAACACGAGAATCGGCCTTCATCCATGCTATAACCGCCGCTGGTCTTGCATCTGCAGTCACTGAGTCATGTGCACAGGGAAAATCAACTCATTGCAACTGTGATAACACATACAGACAGTCACCGCCAGGCATTGGTTGGAAATGGGGTGGATGCAGCAGAGATTTCAATTTTGGACTTCGTTTTTCCGAGAGATTCGTCGACTCGTCAGAAGATGGTCGTAAAAGAACTGCAAGGAAAGATATGAACAGGCATAACAACAGAGCTGGGAGAGAGGTAAGATCACGATCTTCTTGATCAAATTTAATCAATTTTATGAATCATTTAAATCATTGAATTCAATCAGTTGAGCATTCACACTACCAGTGGTGTTGATAAATCAGTCAGTAAATCAATTCAATCAAATTAGTAAAATCAACCAATCAATCAATCAATCAAATTATATTTTGAATTAATAATTTTATCTTGTGATTTGAACGCTTGGGACAAGATCCTTTTTCCTATGGAACAATGTGCCCCTTGTAAGAAATTTGCTAGCTACTACTTTCAATGCTTGAACAGATTTTCTTGTGTGTATAGGGCACTTGAAAGACTTTTTCGCTAGTTTTTCGTTTTTTCTACACAATTCTTTCCTACTTTAGAACCACTACTGTAACGCCACCGTTTAGGCCGAGAAAGATTCAAATAATATGACAATTCCTTGAACATATATACAACATCCTTAAACCCGTCTTGGTACCCACACATTTTGACTTTTTGATTCTCTTGGATCTTTACAATAATGTTTGTGATATTATCCTTTTCTCCAGGCAATAAGAAGTCACCTCTACAGAAAGTGCAAGTGTCATGGGCTTTCCGGATCTTGTGAAATGAAGACATGTTGGATCAATTTGCCAAAATTCCGACAGGTAAGCAGACTTGATTCTCATTAAATGATTTATTCAGATAAATGTTAGTTAGGTCTGATTTCCTGGTCGATAAGAACCAATGATGATGTGTGTAAAATGCATCCTTTAAAGTTACCAGTTCCGACAGCATTGCAGATCCAATAGCATTTTACCACTAAAGTTATTTTGAACTTTGACTGAACTTCTTCAACATTTTGTAGTCTTGTCCTAATAGATCATCAATTTCATCTATGTCCCAAGAAGCCTCAGGTTTGTCAAGAATCAAGCCGTACACTACCAACCCCACTTGCCCCTCCCAACCCCAAACTTATTGGCACATATTCGCTGTGTGAAAGTTTTCCGCTGCCTGTTCCTAAGTAAAGTCCGGTATCGTACGCACTATTCAAAACGAGGTTATCACTTCTGATGATAAGGTTTGCCGTGCTTTGTCGGCCTTTAAATTCCTTTTTTTGTCAATTATGATGAACAACAAACCATTTCCTGAATATTTTCATGTCACACTGTTCATAGCAAGTCTTCTGATAAGATCATGGGTGGTTAGACACTGCATGTGTGCTTCTATGGAGGAGCGCCGCAACTAATATGCTTCTGCGAAGGAAATTTTTTATTTATATAGTTCTGCGGCAGAACCTCCTTAACAACAGAACTTTCAAAATGGCAGCTGACGCAAGGAGGAGACAGAAAAAGACATTATTATACAGAAGGAAATCGCTCTTATCATGAAGGCAATGTAAGTACAACTGCGGTGTCCAACTACCCATGATAAGATCCAAAAGAGAAGAGACGTGAATGATTATTTACAGCAATGTACTAATTTAAAATTTACCAATCAGGGGTGTCATTTTATACCCACTAAATGTCATTTTATTCTGCCTACAGGTTGGGGCATTCTTACGCGAAAAATACAACGGTGCTCACGAAATGAGAGTGATCAAGAGAACGAAGAATGGCAAAGAGAAATACAAGCGATTGAGACCAAAAAATAAAAAGTACGACAAACCAACAGCTCAAGATCTGATATACTACGAAAGATCACCTACATTTTGCTCACAAGATAGTCGATTGGGATCACTTGGAACAAGAGGACGAGAATGTAATATTACGTCATCAGGACCTGATGGATGTGAACAGATGTGTTGCCGAAGAGGATATGACTTCAGGGCAGTGCCCGCTACCAAATCATGTAACTGCAAATTCGTATGGTGCTGTAGTGTGCAGTGCCAGAAATGTACTGAGATTGAAAAGGTATACACTTGCAGGTAGATTGTGATTAGATCGTGGTTTATCTCAGCATATGCACGTAATGTTGATGTTAGATATCACCAGCTCCAGCCATAAGGGAGATACCCACCATAGTAGCGCCTAAGGCATCCTCGTTAGAAAATAAGTAGATCTCACCCTCCATCCAAATAGAGCTAGATACCTTAGCATGCCTGATGATGTAGCGCCTCTGCTATCTCGTACACAGTCTCACTTGTTCGCTAGAGACTGCTCGATTCCCGAAATCGTTGCAGCAATTCTAGGCATCCTCCATGATAGGGTCTAAACCATGTTCATTTATGAAATAAGTAGATCCCGCCCTCCAAATAGAGCTAAAAACCTTAGTATGCTTATGCTTGGTGATGTGGGGCATTTGCTATCTCGTACCCAGCCTCACTTTTGTTCGCTAGAGACTGCCCAATTCCCAAAATCGTTGCAGCAATTCTAGGTATCCTCCATGATAGGGCTTAAAGCATGTACGTTTACGAAATTACCAGATCCCGCCCTCCAAATAGGGCTAAAAATCTTAGTATGCTTGGTGATATAGTGCATTTGCTATCTCGTACCCAGCCTCACTTTTGTTCGCTAGAGACCGCCCAATTCCTGAAATCGTTGCAGCAATTCAGGTATCCTCCATGATAGGGCCTAAACCATGTTCTTATATGAAATAAGTAGATCCCACCCTCAAAATAGAGCTAAAAACCTTAGTATGCTTCGTGATGTAGTGCCTTTGCTATCTTATGCCTAGCCCAGCTTTTGTTAGCGGGATGACTGCCTCTATTCTCGAAGGTGGTCCGGGTTTTATTCGATCTAGTCGTGCTAGATGATAAATGATTACGACGCTTATTTATTATGCATGAAATTTTTACTGTACTGTAGATGTGTATATATTCTTAGATTTTATATCTCGTATTTTCTAATTCTATGAGCTGAAATACTGATTAACTGATGGAAATATCTTTGGAGCAAGTTAGATGTCACGTCAGATTTGCGATAACGCAACATTGCTCATGCAAATTTGTTCAATTGTTTTTTTTCGCGGGCATTTCACGTGACATCTAGTTTGAGACAGACTTTAATTTTGGACCGAAGTAAAGCACTCGTAAAGGGACTGAAGCTATGGTACATTTGACATTTACTTGGTTTCGATCTTGCTTCAAGTTTCGCTCCAAACCTCACCATCGAAAACCCATATCAATAACCAAATAACATCAAGTCCCTTTCATGATTGGCTTTACTTTGATTCAAAGTTATTTTATCAAACATGATCGTGAAATTTATTAAGTAGAGGAGTATTGCCTCGATTTTCAGAGGAAGCAAGCAATGTGCAGGCTAGTTTTAAGAAATACAAAGAGTTGAAATTTGTTATTTAGCAAAACATTGATATTTGAGGAGAACTAATTCTGCAGTCTGTAATGCATCTCACGAAGATGACTTCATTGGCATTGATTTCGATCCATATTTTATCTTTTAAATGTTTCCAAAGTGTCGTGATGATCACATTGCCTGCTACAATGTTTCAGTTAATTCTTTTTAATGTATGTTTATAAGTATATTGGACAATATTCTGATTGACAATTTTACCTAATAGTAATGGCTGTTTGGAATTTGTTGATGGCTATCGATGACTAGAGTATCTTGTTCAAGCTCAACCTTTTTCACAATCTCAAGCCTAAATCCAAAATGAGAATCGTTTCTAATTTTATTTGAATACCATTTTGCTGTGACCAGTGTCAGATGAAAATAAGTAGCAAATGGTTCCACAATGACACACTATACCAGAGGTTCGAGGTCTCTGTAAAATAATAACACTGTAGAAAAAGTAAAAAACCTATGAGCTATAACCAATTAAGTATAAAGTATAAAAGAAAAGTATAAAAGAACAAAACAATTTCGATGAACGAGATTTGAGGCGATCTGGTATCTTGCGACAGTAGGAGTTTTTAAGCTGGTGCTGATACTGCCACAATTAGTTGCCTGTAAATTTTACTTTCGAAGATAGCTATCAACAATTTCCACTTAATTCAACCTATTCCAATATGGAAAGCCATTGCGCAAATCAAAGGTTCTGCAATGAATATGAGCTTTCTGCCAGTTGACTAACTTATTCTTATCGTATGCAGACTTCGTATGATAACATTTTATATTTATAATGTAAATTGAAACTGCGGATGCACTTTTAAGACTGCAAATGAGAGCAAATTATGAAATAACGCCTTTTTTATCTGACTTTCTCAAACTGTTGCATGATTTTCTGATACCGGGTGTCCCAGAAAAATCCCCACGATTGAAAAAGGAGTTTGGTACTGGAGTCTTGGAGCGATGATGACATAAGCGCACGGGAAGATAAAATCTAGGGGGCTGCCCGATAAAAAGTCCATTGTTTACAGAATTTTTTGCCCGACTTAGGGTGGATTTTTGCCCGAAAAAGGCTGATTTTGGTACATTTTTCTAACGTTGGGGGGGGTGCCGCCCTCCCGGCCCCCCAGATCCTACGCCTATTGATGATGATAATGCCCAAATTTGGGGAAGCTGCTACATGTTTGCAATTGAGCTAAACTGGATTAATTTTTCTGCAACGCAACATTTAATTGCTAAGACTTTAGAAACGGATTGTAGTGACTACCAGTGTTTATTTGGTGGTATCTAATGTTGGGATTGACTGGAACAGTCACGTCATATTTTCAATGATTGCCATGGTGTTTGTGTTTCCGATTGTTTTTGTAGGAACGCCGTTATGTTTAAACTATGTCCGCAAAGTTCGTTTTGCTGGTCTACTGAGAAAAGCTTTTGGAAGCGGCAAGAGGCACTCCGAATCCTACCAAAGAGGCTATATTTTTTACTAAAATTTAAGGTTTCATGGGATTGCAAATACGTAGGTTTCACATTACTGAAATAATCGGACGAGCATTTCTTTTAACGTAAACAGATTTTAAGGAATAAGGCTCGTTTCGCTTGCAGAAACATTTCAAAACCTGGCAGTTTGATATTGGCATATTTATGATCGCTGCGGAGGAATCGTGGTGCAATCATGCTGAATCATTTTTGTCAAAGCGGTGGAGTGACGTCACAAGCCTCCTTTTCGAATCATAAGCCAAGATGGAGTACATGCAAGAAGACCAGATGAAACAATCGCAGCANAAGGAATATGGCTCGTTTCGCTTGCAGAAACATTTCAAAACCTGGCAGTTTGATATTGGCATATTTATGATCGCTGCGGAGGAATCGTGGTGCAATCATGCTGAATCATTTTTGTCAAAGCGGTGGAGTGACGTCACAAGCCTCCTTTTCGAATCATAAGCCAAGATGGAGTACATGCAAGAAGACCAGATGAAACAATCGCAGCACATGATGTAAGATTTTCACGTTATGTTTATGATGTCCTTACCTGATAAAGTATTTCCTTATATTGCTAATGACCTAGCACTGACTTAGGACCATTTCTTATAAATTTACCCAAGAAATGATACCGAATATCAGCTTTCAAAGTCAAGCCCTGTTTTCAAGGTTTTACTTTTAGGCCCATTTTCAGATCATCAAGTATTGTCAAGTTTCTCTTGTGCCTGTCATGATTTGTCGAGCACCGAATGCATTATTTGAATCAACCATTTTGGTCAAGGCATTAAATGTGTCAATAGTATGTGATTGATTTGTTAAACACGCAAAGGAAAAATGAATCAAATTTAATATAGGAAGAGCCATATATATGATATGCCGCTTCATCTTTTTAGTGAAAAAGCCAACAAACATGACATTTAGATAGTCAAAAATCAGATGGGTGTTATCGTCATTTAATCGTTTTCATAAATTTGAGCCTGCTGCTGATCTGATGCCTGAGTGGAATCCCTGCAGCCCAGTCTGCACAGTGTGGCAGTTCTCAACGAGATCTCGCGCGTGCAGACCAACAAAGCATTGGCGTGTCGGTGTGCAGGGCCTTTGGTTCCTTTGTTTTTAAAGTAGAGAACAAAGGATCTCATTCAAAATCGGTGTGCACACACAAATTTAGTAAAAAATCTTGTGCGTGCAGTTGCCACACTCTGCAGACTGGCCTGCAGCCTACGCCAGCCAGGGTGCATGCATTCCATGTAAACTTCACGACGAAGGTTACGCCGATAACAACGTCATTTACCCCAGGAAAATAATAGATCTATTGAATTCAATTAAATAACAATAATTTTCTATTGTTTTTATCAGATTTTCACGCCAATACGTTGAGAAAATTTCTTTTCCACGCCGAAGATCTTCAGGCCTAAGTGCATTGAATGCACCCTGGTACACCATTGAGCTGTGGCATGGATTTATGATTTCCTATTGTTCTTCTATTGTTTTGGCAAAAATCGCCAGCATGGACTTTACATGGTTTCCACCAGGGTGCTCATGACAGTAGATATATGGTAACCTGATATTTAAAATGATCAAGATCAACAATTCAGAAAATAAGGGAATAACGAGGTCATTCAACCAAAGCCACATTACTGTAGGAGCAATGACTTTAACTGTATTTAATGCATGTTTTTGGTTAAAAATTGGTTTTGAAAGACCAAAATTTTTAGGAAAAAAATTAGCACATGCCACAATTAGGAATTTTCTAAGAAAGATTCAGAAGTGCGATGAAAGTAAAAAGTCAATTTACACCACAATTCTAACAGTTATATATTCAAACTTCATCATGATATTTTCCAGGAAACGAGAAAAATATCAAAGAAAATTAAAGTATATATATGCAGTAAAAACCTGCATATAAGGACCATCACATTTTGAGTTTAGCTTAGTGAAGGTTCTTAATTCTAGGGTTAGAAGTTTAAGAATAGTGCAATTAAGAGGGCATGTACTATGCAAAAACCGTACAAATCCAGTACGAAAAGTTGAATTTTTGTGTTCCGGACATTGCGCTGATAAGCAATGAAAACTATAGAAACTAAATGCTCTGTGTGCCGGACATGTCTGGCATCCGGCATATCCGGCGCACAGGCCTTTCTTTCCATAGGGGATACAAATACAGGTTTTGTACATCTGCTGCGTTGAATCATCTTTCTTTCCAGTTTTTGTGTAATTTTCATTTATTTTCAACAATTTTCCTCCAAAATTTTAGCCTCAAAAGATGTGGTTCTTATATGCAGGTTCAGGCCTTGTTATTTGAGGCGCGCGCGCGCCTCATCACGCACCAAAGTTTTTCTAGGTGCGTGATTCTCCACTCGCCTGGTTTAAAATTTCTTATAAATTCACGCGCCTCAGCGTTTCATTGATTTTTTTTGCCTATGGTATTTTGTCAAGATAAGAAACTATTACGTAATCTTTCGGTTTCCTTTTCGCAATCAATTAAACGATTAATCCTAATTCAAGAAAAAACAAAAAACGAAGTGAAATGACTTCTAACTGTTTCCTGTGTGTGACCACCTAATCTTCTCACTTAATTTTTTGTATTGGCCCTATATACTGAAATAAAAGAGCGAAACTTTGGGTCACGCCATAAAGATTGGTCAGGCAAGGGCTTCTTCCCGCACGGAAATTGTGGAGCCCAAGTGAACGAAACGAAATACAAGCAAACGACAAAGTGTGGAGCCCAAGTGAACGAAACAAAATTTTGAAGCAAGCAGTGGATATATATCTGCAAAAAAACGCAAAAGACGCCTTGCAAAAATCGACGAAGAGGAGCCGATAAAGAAACAGCGACTCGATTATGAACAAGATGCAGATACCATCACCATCTCCAGCTCTTCAGAGGACGAAGATCGTATCGAAGAAATAATTTCATCAGAAAGCGATATAGACAATGACGAATTCTAAACTACGTTTTAAAGCCATATGGCAACCTTATCGAAAGCTATAATATAGTGATGAATATCGTTGATTATACTGTTTAAAGTCAATCGCTTAAGTACTTACGTCATTTATAGTGTTATCCTTCACAAAAAAATATCACGCGCCTCATTTTATATGGCGCGTGATCTGTCACGCGCCTGCTAAAAATCAAACGACAAGGCCTGCAGGTTTTTAATGTGGAGAGAAAATTGAGGAATTATTTTTTGTTGAAAGACTTTCTCACAGATGCTGAATCTCATTCTGTCAACCACAGCCATTTGTCCAACATTTCAGGAATAGCCTCCCAGTATTTACTCATAATTTTGAACATGGAACGGTTGATCTTGACAGGGGATTCTCAAATTGAAGATCATGGCTATTTCACGGTGATTTACAAAGTTTGATATATGAATTCTTTAGAAATAATGGTTCTTAAAACAATATATATATATATAAGAATATTTTTATTTTGACGCACTCAGTAGGCAAAATGTTATTTGCAATTTTTAAATACTTTCATTTTTTTGTTAGATTGTGCTGTGAATGTGGCTCTGCAACAGTTCCAAATGCTTCTAACATGTGTGTTGGCTGCATTCGAAGTAAAGTGGATATCAGTGAAGGCATACAAAAGCAGGCAATGTTACAGTTCTGCAAAGGATGTGAAAGGTGGGTTTTGCAATATTTTATATATATACTGTATCTATATATGAAACATTTAACTACTGATAGTGGTACCAAATGATTTACATAATGTCACCTTCACCAAAAAATGATAAAAATCTCAGATGTTCCGGGTGCGCCAAAGAAAAGTTAAGGCGTTTGAAAATTCAAAGTACCAAAAGTACTGGATAGATTGAAATGGAATGAATCTTTTCTGATAGCCGAAAGACCAAAGTATTTTTGTGATTTTTCTCATCTTTTTATGAGTCCTGAAAATATACCGGGTGAGTCAGAAAAAACGTGGGGCGTTTAGCAAGCCATATTTTGGTTTAAAACAAGTCAAATCGGGAGTGTTGAAGCTTTAATGCAGAAGAAAGATTAAATTAGTTATATATAGAAATTTAGTTTGTTAAAATCGGTGATTTCCTTCCTTATTTAGTAGCGATTTTGTGATATAGCCATTTTGGTGAAAAGCATCGCTAGTAAAAGAACTTTCAGCTTGCTCATAATGACAATTTAAATGACTATTCCCCAAGGGAGACAACATAAGTAACATTAAGTTTTTCCTTTTGTGCTCTAACACAATGCATGCATTGTTTCAATTTTTTGGTAGAGATACAGTATGTTTGTCATGTTTTAGAATGTGTTTGTCATGTTTTAGAAGGTCAAGCGTGCATGGATATGAACCTAATTGAAGGCCTATTTTAGCAATCTTGTGAAACGCCATTTTACTAAAATCATTCGTAATTATGGAACGGAAAGACCAATTTCAACCAAATAAATTTTTAAGCAGTGAGTTTTAAAAGAAACAAATTTGCAAATTAAATTGCATCAATAAAAATTGGCAAACACCCCACGTTTTTTCTGACTCACCCGGTAGTTAAATTCAACTTTACGAAATGTCCTCGAACACTCGATCAAATCGTAAAGAAAGTTCTCACACAGGACAATGCAAAAGTACATTTTTTCACAGGTATCAAGTGTCGTCTGCACAGTTATTGCCATGGGATCGAAATACTTTAGTAGTTATTTAAAATTCATTTCCTGTATCTCTTGAGAGAGATTAAATGCCCTTGCCTACTATTGTTCTGTGTGAAAGATTCCTTACGATTTGATAGAGTGTTTTAGGCCCATTTCCAGCCATTTCACAATAAATAGATTTTCGTAAAGTTGAATTTCCCTGTGTTTTCTTACCTCGTAAAACCTTTCAAATACTTTCAAATCCTTTGCGACATCTTGAAATATAGGCTAACCTTTCAAATACTTTCAGATGCAGACTTATCGTTAAACAAACATTAAAATTATACAGTACAGGCCTTGTGCACATTAAGGTGACAAGAATTCTCAAGAATTCTTAAAGAATTTTGAAGAATTCTTCAAATTTTGATGAGAATTTGTGAGTCACATGATAGACTGTAAATTTTGTATACAAGAATTCTTAAGGACTAAAAATATTCCCAAGAATTCTTAAGAATTCTTGAGAATTCGTAGGCAGAAAAACCATGGTAACGTGTGTTAGGCCTTGTATATACCTCAACAAATGGGCCTTTTCTTCAATAACAAAAGTTTAAGTTTTTGAAAATTTAAGATTGCAAGGAGGCAAGAAAACAAGAAACACTGAAAATGAAGAAATATCTTTTTGTACACTTCTGCAATATAGTGTTTTGAATCAACAGGTATTTCCAGCCACCAACCACTTGGGTAGCTTGTGCTTTGGAGACAAAGGAGCTGATGGCTATTTGTCTAAAAAGGCTCAAAGGTCTTGCAAAGGTTTGTTTCACATTTGTTAACTTTAAATTCCATTTTAGAAGCTTAAGTAGTGACTGAGAAAAGAATTCTTCTCAGTAAGGTGATGGTCGGTCTTTCACCTTCATTGCATTGCATAGTTGATCGAATATGCAGGACAGTTCTTTCATAACTTTAAAAACATATATTATACCAGGGCTTTCAGTGGGGGGGGAGGGCACGTGACCATACAGGCACGTGCCCATGAGTTTGTTTGGGAGCGATTAATTGCGCGCCCACTGTTAAATGTTTCCCTCGTAGATATACGAGCGATATCCGATATTTTAGTGCCTTTAGCTGCGAGGATTCACACTGAAAACATACCTTATACCTTCCCTGTGTGATTTTAGTGGTTGGACGCCGTCGAGTTACTTCATTTTCTCATCCAACCTGTGTTTAATCTGCATTGCTTTTAGGCCATCTTCTTCAGATAGCGCCATTTTGTTTTAAATGTCAGACTGCTCAAGTAGGTTGTGTTAAAGTCATGATTTCTCAAATGATTTGAAAATGACTCCCTTTATAATTCAGTTTACTTGATTAACGTGAATAATATACGTTTCAGAGTAATTTCTAGGGGTTTAGGCCAATAAATTCTCGAGAGATATGACACATATATCTTGTTGCTGTTTAATATTTGTTTCACACGTCCCACTCTGATCACGCGAGTTTTTGGTCACACGCCTTAATTTCTGAACGTGAAAGCCCTGTATACCCTATTTCTTAATAAGAATTCTTACGATTCCTGGAACCTGGAACTATTATCAAGAAATATATATACAGTTTGTTAAGTTGTAAAGATTTGTGATGTGTATCATGAGAAGAACAGGAAACAGATTATGCTGGAAAAGGATGGGGAGGCCACCGGCCTGCAGTGGCCTGAATGGCTGATGATGATGATGATCATCATCATCATAAGTTAGATAAACTGGAAGCCTCACTGCAAAATGTATCAATTATAAATTATTGTTGGCTGTTGGCATTTTGTTCAATAGCATTCTTAGAAAATCCCAAAGGATAGGTGCTGAAGGTCCAGCTATGAAAACATAGAGCACCTCTACAGTTAGGAATGAAGTCAATGGATTGGTATCAAAGACTAAGATATTATAAATTGAATTTTGATCATTAGTTATCCTTTTGTCTAGAAAACATATATTCTTTATTGTGGAAAGTGGTTAGCTTTTTTATTTTGGCTTACAGTACAGGCCAGGGCCGTAGAATCTTAAACTTGGAGGGGCACGACACTTCAAGGGCACTTTTCATTAAGCTAAAGGGGCATTCCCTCAAACGAAAAGGGCAATTTCTCATTTATTGCAAAATCTTGGGGGGGCACATGCCCCCAATGCCCCCGGTTCCCACGTCTCTGGTACAGGCCTTGAGCGCATTAACATGGTTTTCTTACCCAAGGATTGTTAAGAATTCTTGAGAATATGTTTACTTTCTTAGGAATTCTTGTTTACAGAACTTTACATTCTTGCATATGGGTCAAGAATTCTTAACCGAATGTGAAGAATTCTTGAAAATTCTTGTCATGTTAATGTGCACATGGCCTGTACTGTATAACAAATGAAGCAGAATTATATGTGCCTTGGCAGGGGCTGGTGTAAAAAGGATTTAGTTGCTAAAAGATGTGTTTAGCAACTTTTTATATGAGGAGTTATTTGTTATTCAAGATATATCTAAAAATTGATATTTTAAAGATTTAAAACTGAAATGAATTCCAAAGAACTCTATTTTTCTTTGGCCCGTGATAGACAATTCTAACAAATGTTACAACTCCAAATCGCTGTTACAGGTAAAATTGATAGATGCATCATTTATCTGGACAGAGCCACATTCTAAAAGAGTCAAAGTGAAGTTGACCATTCAAAAAGAGGTGAGAAGTTGAGAATTTACTCTAGTCTTTTCTAGCCAATATCAGGAAAGCTTAGCCAGTAAATTTGCAATATTTTCATGGACTAATTTCAACATATTCTATCCAACCCACTCTATGTATCCACTTGACTATACCGAATTTGATCATCAGACAAAAATTCTTCTGGTTGGTTTAGGATGTTTTTTTAGTGTATTCCTTACATAGATTGAAATTTCTTGAGCAGACAGGATTTTAGAAAGAGGAAGGTGGAAATTTGTTCACTCAGTGAACTGATTTCATAATTTGAATCAATGTCTTGTTTTGAAAACAGATAGAGAAGAAAACTTGCAGTGAAGAGCATGACGAGCCTGAGATTTTCCACTTAATGCTATGTGAAGTATAGTTAGGGGTCTGTAATTGTAATCTCTTATAATATTTCTTACAGGTATTTGGATCAACAATATTGCAGCAAGTTTTTGTTGTTGAATTTGTTGTTCAAGGTCAGATGTGTGAGCTGTGTCATCGTAGAGAGGCAAAAGACTTCTGGAAGGCTGTAGTACAAGTGAGGCAGAAGGTAATGTAGTTGCAAGATATTGATGAATAATGCATTGGCTTTTATCATTGGTAAACATTAAAGACCCATGATCCTTCGCCGCCAAAGCCGATTTTCGTTTTTTCTGAAAGTCGTTTTTGGCCTAGATTCTCTTTGCATTGCTTTTCATTAGGCGCACAAAGGATCATGGCTAGCAATGGGTCGTTAAACAAGCATTTAAAAGTAATAGTAATTGTTCTTGATCGTGTTGATATAAAGTCAAATCTTTTATTCAACCTTGACACAGTTACATTCAGGCCTCAATCAAATTATTTAGACGTTTGAACAAATACCAGAAACGGCGCTAGACAAGAAAGCTTGTCTGTAGAAGTTGTGTATATGGATAATTGTTTATATAACTGATGCTATGAATGATACAATAATGATACAAAAACAGGCAAGAGTCAATTTTGACGCAGTGCTCTTGGAAAATGTTTGAAATGACTACCACGTGAATAAAATAACTTGCACATTCTGGAAAATTGTAATAATTAATCTAATAAGCCAATCCCAAAGATTCGTGCTTTAATTTATCGATAAAAGTCTAACGTAAATATAGAAACCAATTTTGTTAGCAATTTGTGTCTTCAATGTGATCTTAATATGATATCGGTCTCAAAGCTTTCGTTAGGCCTATGCAAAGGGCTTGTCGGTGTATTACCTACAAGAGAGTCTGTATTAATTTGTTTGGTCGTGTAGAAATGCAAAATTTTAATTGTTACGGCTGTTTCGAAGATAAAAATTGACGAGCCTGGTCCTTTGGTCTGAAGAAAGCTTTCTAAAAGTGGGATATTCTGATCGTTTTTCAGCTACTAAGGGCCTGTTTATATGAGGCAAAACGCTTCACCTGCCAGACCTGGGGCTGACAGGCGAGGTAAATTTCAGCCGCTGTTTATATGGGATTTTCACCTCACCTGTCAGCCCCGTGGCTGAGAAGGGAGATGGAGGAAAGTCTCGCTTCAGTAAAATCTGAACAAATTAACCAATAAGAATCAACAAATAAACCAACTCACCTCACCACATCGGTGGTGTTTCGTTTCTATGTAAACATTTCACCTCACCTAGGTGGGATCTCACCTCTGGTGAGGTGAGATCTCACTATACCGGTGGTGTTGCGTTCGTCATATAAACGCGAAATGAAAAATGCAAAGGATTCTATGGGAAGGTGGAATCTCGCCTGTCAGCCCCAAGTGGGGCAGGTGAGTTGTTTTTCCTAATGTAGACAGGCCCTAAATGATGACATAGATACATAAACTTGGTCTGTAGATCTAGGTTAGACTTTTATCGATAAATGAAAGCAAGGTTTCTACAGTTGTTGAAAATGTGCAAGTTTCTTCTCGCCTTACCCGGTAAGCAGCTAAATTTTGTTTATGTTAATTTTGATAGAATTCTTTGCAGTTCGGTTTTACTCTAATTTTCTTGTCTTATTTCTTTTGTAGGTTCCGCACAAGAAGACATTCTTTTATCTTGAGCAGTTGATAATGAAACACAATGTTCATTCAAGATGCATGAGCGTCAAGCAAATTCATGGTACGAAATTGTTATCAATTATAAGAGCAAAAGTTTTGATGACAACAAGCATGAGGTTGTTTTTATAAAAATCGATCTTGCTCAGCCATTCCATTATATTTAATTGTTTGAAGTGAAATGCAGACATTTTTGGTAAAATTGATAGACAGTATTGAAGAAGTTCAGGTTTCTCTTTCCCAATTTGAATGTTTGTATCTTTGATATCGTTTATATTTTAATAGAGACTTGTTTGTCTTCGGACAGCGCATGGGGCTATACAAGTAAAGGTTATGAATAACAATGTGATGAGGGGCCAATGATAATAATAATGAAAATAAGAAAGAAAGAGTAATACCTCCCACATGAATTTTTTTTTATATTAAGATAAAATTTTACAACACATGTTACATCCTACTATACTTTCTAATTATTATACAACTATACAACA
Source organism: Aurelia aurita (assembly GCA_004194415.1). NCBI lineage: Eukaryota > Metazoa > Cnidaria > Scyphozoa > Semaeostomeae > Ulmaridae > Aurelia > Aurelia aurita. Next base: position 342,281 of record REGM01000283.1, on the reverse strand, counting down.
CTACAGGCACGATACCACGAGGAGCAAAACGCATTACAACCCTATGGCCATTACATAAAACAAAAAACAAAACAAAAACAAAAATACAAGGATAATAATAATAATAATAATCACTAATATTTAAACAGGTTGACTTGTTCAGAAGTATACACTATCTGCTATCACTCAAGGACCTGTAATCCTACCTAATGACAATCGTTGAGGTTAAAATGTTGAAGTATAATAAAAATAAAAATAGTTAAGGATAAAATTTGATAGTGTCAAATGCGTTGTTCGTAGAAATCTATGAAAATTCGCAAATTTTAGTTTCTTTTGAATCGTAGGATGGATATTTCATCGCAGGTTGCTTTTTCAAGTCTGTTGAAAATGCGAGAAACATCTGCATAAATACAACATGAATACAACATGCAAAAATACCAACATGAATACTTGACCAGTGTCAATCCGTTTGATAGCTTCGTGTACGTAAATTCCACTCCCCTCGGTGCACAAGATAGTTATTTATAATAATAATAGCAACTCCTCAGCTTGAAGCCCACTGGGAGGCAGTTCAGGGCATTAATTATATAATGTCTATTCCCGTAAATGCTCCTGTCACCGCGTCCTGGACCACGGTTGCCAATGAGTTCAGTTCAATTTGATCCATTATACCGATTGAGTCAATGAAAACAATCCCCGTTGGAAAGGCTACTGCTTCCTGGATATCAAGGTAATAATATTGGCAAATATATTATTTAATGGTGAACATGTTGAAATCGATTTTAAAATTTACCTGACTGAAATCGGCCTCTCCGTTGTGAAATTATGTGAAATTTTCTATACAAAGCCGCTTTAAGAAGCCTTCGAAACAGACCAAAAATCAAGACCAAATTTTCTTGATATTGCTGCCTTACATCTATGACTTCAGCACGTTTTAGCACGTGTCATAAGATAATATAATTGCCAATATTATTGTCTTGATATCCAGGCAGCAGTGGCCTTTCAAACGGGGATTGTTTTTATTCACACGGTATACTTGACGATTTTGTCAGATGTGTCTTTACGACTTTTTAGCAATGGTTGATGACAGGTGTTTAAAACAAGAATAAAGACTTTCCTTTATTATGCACAAGTTTACTAATTATTAACCTTGAAGAAATTTCATGCAAATATTTAGCAATTTTTGCCATTCATTAATTTTAGATGGACTTGATTTCTTCTACGACAAGAAAGACGAAGCAAGAAAGCTTGTTGACTTTCTTTTATCAGTAGTACCTTGCAAGTAAGCTTTACTATCAGTTTCATAAGAGCATTTTCAACAATTATAAATGCAAAGAGTATCATCGTACATTAGTCCGACCTCATCTAGAAAAATATACCAGGTGAGTCAAATAATGTATGGGCGCTTGACAACCTGTCGCTCTCAAACCATTTAACAGATGCCAGATGCCTAAAAACTGATACGTCTTGTGTTGCTAACATACCAACTTAGAACAAATTTTAGTGTGGCAAAATCGGTCGTATCGTTCTCATATTACAAGCAATTTGATAAAAATACTTGATCTCAAAATCTTAGGTCTATAAAGAGGCTGCTGCTTAATTGTATCCACTTGGAACTGTCATTCAACCTTGTTTCGTCTGTTCTCTATTATCACGAGGCTGGATTGCTAGCAAATTTGATCAAGGATTTTTTGCCTGTTTTGAAGGATTTGGCGATGAAGCATTGTTATGATGGAGCATTGTTATAAAAACGCTTGTAATTTGAGGAAGGTAAGACCGATTTTGACGAACTAGATTTTCTTATCTAAGTTGATATGTTAGCTACACAATCATTATCAGTTTATAGGAATCTGAAAAATGGTTTGAGAGCTGCAGGTTTTCAAACGTCTGGATATTTTTTTTAACTCACCCGGTAGGTCCCTGAAAAATTGAGGCAGTTTATATTATTAAAGAAAATCGATATACGAAAGAAGTAGTAATTAATTGTGAGGAAAGTACACAATACAAATCTTCCGTTTTCACATTAAGAATATATTGATGTTTAATTGTTATCAGCAAATACTTGTTCCATCAGTAAGTTGATACGATCATGCTTTGAAGGGACGGTTTTCGATGTCTTTGTAATTATTTCTCCCTAGATACAAGACTGCACAAGAATTAATTTCACATGATATCCACAACAATACATATAACTACAAGCACACATTTTCTGTCGAACTCGTCCCTGTTTGCAAGGTATGTGTTCCACAGATACAGGTCTCCATAAATCTTACGTGGATTGTTACTTTACTCTTATCAATAAAATTTTGTTATTGCCTAAAGGGGCTGGATAAGAGATCCTCGGAGAGAGATTTTAGTTTGGCCTTTTTAGACCACCCTTGCTGGCACGCACTTTAAGTGTTCCTCCAAGGAGCTAGGCGTGTAGAACCTATCGAATGAGTAATGGTACTTTCCAATTCATTGGATCTTACGGAACTTGTTCCTTAAGTCTTGTCCTTTATATGCTAGTTATGACGAATGCGGTTACCCTGAAGACGATTAATTTCAATCCATCAATGGAATTACCTTCTGCTGAAGCTATATTGCCACACTTAACCTTGCATTAATCTCCTCTTTTAGATAGCCGTTAGGTGATACTGTATGCCACTTCATGACGTACATTGGGTCTTTTGCAATGTCTCTTTGAAAGGCAATCGCAAAACTCAACCTTTTTGTCTGCATTGTAACTAGAGTTTAGCAGTTCCATGGTTTGTGGGCTTTTGCAGTTTGTTATTCCCAAGAGTTGGTCATATCTATCATTAAGGTATTTTAATCAGGCAAAGGAAGTAGAGGAAACTAGGAGAGCAAAAACGGAGTGCGGAGAGAGAAAGTGGGTCAATCAATCATTCGAAAAGTTGACTAGAAACTAAAGATCTGCGAATGAAAATTTCTATTTCATAAGATCTCTTGAAATCATTTCTGGCCAATTTTGTTGATGAAACATTGTTTCGGAACCTGTTTGTTGTCAATCTAATACCAGGGAGATGTTTTACTTTGGAAGTAAAGATTCTTTTTGGAGTAAAAAGTTACCCTAGATGGGCTGTACAAGATTTTAGTAAACAAAGATTAAAGATCAGCTAGCCAATATCACAAGTTCAATGAGAAATTCCTTTCTAATTGTTGCGTAGCATATAATTTCTTCAGCCTGCAGTGGCCTTTCATGTGTTTAGGCTAAACACATCTGAAACTTGTGGCTCAGAATCCAGCTGTATCTCTAAACTCATTGATGGCATGGCAAATCTGATCGCATTGGCTAATTCTAGGAAGTTCAAACATATAGAAAATATCTTCATTTGCAATGTATCTGCTGCTAGTTGCCTGCATTAGGGGAGAAAGTCATTGTTTTTTGGAAGTTTATCTTATACAGCCCTTTTAAAGACTGGAGCCATTAAATGTGCATGCGGAATGCTTTTCAGCCAGACGCTATTCATAGTATGGAACATCTGATATTAACCGAAAGATGTACAAATTACACCAGCTCCCAGATTACTAAAAATTTCTGGCTTATGTTATGTTCAACAAATTTTCAGGTTCACCGTTTTCTAACCTAACTTCCTGTTTCCCAACCAACCTATCTAATAAGATCATATCGTATTTCCTAACTTACTTCCGAATTATGTTTAACTGAAATTTTTATCTTTTATGCCCGTTTATAGGATGATGTTGTCTGCATTCCACAAAAGCTCTCAAAATCACTTGGAAATATCGGGTAGGTCTAGTCTTGTACTGTTATGTCGTGGCGCACTCGTAGCAAACAGGTATGATATACCATCAACTGTTTGTGTGGGTAATTCTGACTTCTAACCCCATATTCAAGAATATTAATAGGATATGTTATTGTTTGTTTGTTTGTTTGTTTGTTTGTTTGTTTGTCATCTTATTTGATATCGATCGTTTAATTATATCTAGCTTTATATATACAATAATGTACATAGTAAACTAATCTAAATCGATAAATTAATAAATAAATAAATAACATAGATATATGTTTACATGGTCTAAAGAAAAATTAAATCTCTGTCACATGCTGACAAGCATTGCTTTTGCAGTTTGGTCCATCCCACTTTTTTATCATGTGTTTAAAACTATTTAAATTTTCGGCGGATTTTATTTCATTCGGCAGTCCATTCCATATTTGAGGTCCTAATGATCGAAAGCTATTAGAACCAAAGGTGACTTGATTTGGTCTGTAATGCTGTANGTCACATGCTGACAAGCATTGCTTTTGCAGTTTGGTCCATCCCACTTTTTTATCATGTGTTTAAAACTATTTAAATTTTCGGCGGATTTTATTTCATTCGGCAGTCCATTCCATATTTGAGGTCCTAATGATCGAAAGCTATTAGAACCAAAGGTGACTTGATTTGGTCTGTAATGCTGTAAATCATTTGGGTTTCGTGATGAGTAAACAGAAGATTTTATTTGAAAAATGTCATGCATGAAAGATGGGTTTATCTTTTTCAATGTCTTAAAAACCTCTATACAAAGAACTCTCAGGCGAGAAACATATTCAGCTCAAGCCGCTGGTGTTGTTTACAATATTGTCCCAATATTGTAAACAACATCATTCGCTTGAGCTGAAAAGCTGCTTGAAGCGTAACACCCCAGAAACGTGGTTAATTTTTTAGCAGGTTTTCCGACCTGCCTTTTAGAAAAGTCAAAAGCTGCATCTCCGTTGACAGCTATTTCTTTGCCATTTTTATCAAAATATAGATGAGGTTCTCTCGAGTCTTTTTCAGTTTCAACTGCACCGTAAGAAGAGCTATCTGAAGTTTATTTGAACCTCAGCCATCATCACGTCCAGACGCTATTGCATCTTTCGTATTTGCGCCTTCATTAGAACCATGCACATGCGTATCCACCAGCCAATTAAAGTTGTCAGAGTTCATTTTGCGTTTCTATCGGCGGACTACCGTACGTTGGATTTGTATGGCATTTTCATAGATCAAGCCAAAATTTATAAAACCGCGAGTCAACTGTAACTGTCTAGTCCACTGCGATAGGTAGACTACTACTTGATTTTATCAAGGGATGCAAAAGAAAAAAAATTGTAAATTTATAATGGGTGGGCCAAAAAAAGTAACCCCCAAGATAAAAAATTTCTGAAAAACTTTCTGAATAAAAGATTTTGATGAAATTTATACAGCATTAAGTATAACTTAAGAATCTTAAGTTAAGATACACCTATTGAGCGAAAATCTGTGTATTAGCAGCTGTAATTACAGAGAAACGAACATTTGAAAACAGATGTTCGTGAAAATCTCTTCTGTACAAAATCATTAATCATCAGCAATAACCCACCAACGCATTTTTTCATTATTGAATAATTTCTGTGCAAATATCCTAATTTCCCGTGTCAACAAGAGGGGATTTTCAAATTGATCTTTATAATTTTGAAAGAACTGAATGTATCTTTTAGCAGGATACCATAACATCGTCCGTTTAGGGTAAACATTGAAATTTTCCTAATTTTGACTTATTCGATCATTATTTTTCAATGCCTCTCATTTTGTAGCAGTATCTTGTAATGTAGTGATTATTTTTACCAAAAAGATGTGAGTAGAGGTGGAAATAATGCACGAAAAAATAATGTCTCGAAGATTTCGTTACAGTGGTTTTCACGACCGTCTTTTTTCAACAGCTCATTTGTCTGTAAATACAGCTTATAATGAACTGATTTTCACTCAATAGGTGTATGTTATGTTGTACTTAGTGCCATATAGATTTCCTCAAAATTTTGTATTCAGAAAGTTTTCCAGAAATTTTTTTATCATGGGGGTTACTGTTTTTTGGCCCACCTGTTAGATCGAAATTGCATGCAAAGAGAAGCTTATTAGAGGCAGAACATAATGAAAGGTGGGGTGAGCTCACAATATTTCTCTTTTCATCGGGTCATCGGGACCTTCTTAAGACAGAAATTTCATCAAAATTCTTCTTCAAATCATATGTTTCAAATATTTGTAAACAGATTTGAGAGGTTTAGCCGCTTAAGTAAGATTAACTTTGTAGCAATTCCTTCGCTAAATGTTATCCATTTATTTCATGGATACATCTCTGCTCAGTCTATCAAATGGTTTGTCAATAAATGACAGAATATGAAAGCCAATCAATCAAAGTTCATATCCCTTACAAATCGTGGCATAAGCCAATCTATGATACATTAGATTATTGTAATCTTGCAATCCTAATCTGTATAATAAGGCATTTGACTAATGACTCCATTGTTATATCAAGCAGATTAAACTGATTATCGACTAATGTAGGATTTAGGATAAGTGATTGATTACTGATGCAAGGCCTTCTGATGTTCTCTTTATGAAGTTCAAGAACAGTTGAACCTCAATTACCGCGAACATTTTTCGAACTTCTGACTATCTTGAACAATTCAATAACTCCGAATAAATTCGAACCTTTTTTGACTCTATGAACTGTTTTCTCCTTTGAGAGTTCGAATCATCAAGGTTCAACTGTAGGCCTACCTAATATTCCCTTTAATTTTTATGCCCTTTTAACTTTCGTGCAGCAGAAATCTGCGGAAATTGAAGGAAGGAGTTTGCAAATTTGTAATGACAAGATTACGAGTCTTTTTGAAACCAAAACTTTTTAGTTTAACTTTTCCTGAAAGTGTCCTCTTAATCATTGGTATCCTGGCAGATAACCTTTTCCTATAAGAATAACATTGTTGTTATCCGTAAATATAATTTGATCATTGCCTCTTTAAGCCTAAATAGTTGAAGGATGAGTACACAAATCTTTTTAAAATAATGTTTTCAGCAACTGCAAGTTTCTTTTGGTAGTAAATGTCCTTTTTCCTTCCAGGCAAATATTGGTCTGCTACAAAGTCACGAATTCGCTGCATTTGATTAGCCCGTCAACGTTAAAAGGTACGTTATACCAATCCTTTCCTTCTGCTTTCGTACTGGAAATGCCTGAAAGTTATCTTAAATGGACTGTACAAGATTTTAGTAAGCAAAGATAAAGATCAGCTAGCCAATATCAAAATTCAATGAGAAATTACTCTCTAATTTGCGCGTGGCATAGAATTTCTTCAGCCTGCAATGGCCTTTCGTGTGTTTAGGCTAAACACATCTAAAACTTGTGGCTCAGAATCCAGCCGTATCTTTGAAATCGTTGATGGCATGAACAATCTGATTGCACTGGCTAATTCCACGGAGTTCAAACATATAGAATATATCTTCATTTGCAACGTATCTGCTGCTAGTTGCCTGCATTATGGGGAGAAAGTCATGGTTTATTAGAGGTTTAGCTTGCACAGCCCCCTTAGCTTCATTGCTATTGAATTCGTTAAAGCTTGTAATCTCAAAAGTAACTGTAATCCTCATCGAACCTGATCATCAAAAGTTTCTTCATCGTCTCAAAATTTAGATTCTTGANCGCAAGCCTTTGACAAACCTTTTTGGCGCGTATTTCCAACGATTTGATTAGCTGTTGCCAATGGGCCCTGGCGATCGATCGCAAAAAGTAGGATGAACTTCTACTTTTTTTGCGATCGCGCGCTCTGATCGCGCTACCAATATGCCCAGACTGAAAATCGATTGCAAATTGTCGAGCGCGCGATGAAATGCACTGAATGGAAATCCGCCTTTACGTGCTTGAATCATTTCTAATGGACTAGAAACAAACCTATTTTAGGTTTTTTGGCAGATACTTCTTCTGTTACCCTTGCATGCAAACTTTTATTTCTTTGTTTCCCTCCTCAGTTACTGAAATACAAGCAAATGTATATTGGAGAACTCCATTTAGCAGTCTTTGCAGTCCTAAACAGTTGACAAATTATACTGTGCTCGAAACGGACTTGTCAAATGATAGAGGAATGTTTGCAATGAAAAGTAAAGTAAGTGATATCATACGTTGGTTTGAGCCGAAAGTCTAAAAAATTAAATCTTGCCTAAGACTGCGTTCACACGATACTGGCACAATTTGAAAACGGCATAAAAATGTTACGGACAGGCCTCGCATTCACACGAAAACGGCACATTATTCGCCAGCACAATTTGAAAACGGTAGAATTTGAAAACGGAACTCTAACCGGCACAATTTGAAAACGGTGTCGTGTGAACACTCGAAAACGATGAAAACGGAACATTTAGCAACGCTTTCGATACAAGGCTGATTGATTCTTTAGGCTTAGATAATATTTTTCTACTGTCAATATCCAGCCTTTTTGTCGCAGAGATTGAAAAGAGATTTGTAGCATCGAACTTTCAAATTGTGCCGGTATCGTGTGAACACTAGCTAAAATTTTGGTACCGTGACATTTTTTGCCGCTTTCAAAATGTGCCGGCATCGTGTGAACGTAGTCTCAGTTAGACGTTAACGATCTTCTTCCTGTCCACGTCAGATTCGATTAAATATAATTGGAAGTCGACCTGAAATGAAGTTAAACATGCATTTTGAAAGGAAAATGGCCCAATAAGACTTTCACTTGATGTACAGTAAAACAGAATTGCTCCAAATTTCTTCTACTTAGTTATTTTGCATATCTCAAGGATTTCAAAGTAACCCTTAGTGATTTAGCAATGAAATATGTTTTTATTTAAACCTATCCTACCATCGTTTCGTTCACTGTATATGCACCGCTTCATCTACTCTCTTTATTGTTGACTACAGGTCTTGCAACTTTGCACGAAGTAATATAAGCTATTTATATCCTTTTAGTATTTACCAGCAGATATGTACCTAATGCGAACCAATGATATGGGAGCCGTTGATCAGATTCATTGCAGGACACATCTTGGGCATGTGCTGAACGTCGGTGATTCAGTTTTAGGGTGAGTACATGCTACAGAATTTAAAAGCGAGAAGCTTCACATTGAAAGGACAAGCTTTGTTAAAGATGACACAGTGTTGTGCTATTCTGTTTGAAGTAAAATAACTACGCAAGGCCTACGACACGGAAGAAAATTCTAAAACCTCAACAACTTCGACGGTTTTGTAAATGTTGCTTCCTTTCCGTTGTTTTGGGTAGGTTGCTCGAAGTGAGTTTGAGCTGCGGCACGTCGAGTAAAAGGGATTTCAATATAGACAGTCAGTTGAAGACTGTCCATTTGTCTTATTCCTTGGTTAGCATCGTTACCATGCAACTAAGAAGGCGTAGGTTTTGTTTTGTTAGGTTGAAGCAAAAAGCATGACGAGGAAGCATAACTCATGTTAGTTCAATGATCATTAAGTAAGAGTTAAAGGCTGTGCATGCAATGACCAATCGTATTTCATCAGTGGAGCCCTCAGCATAGAGGTTGCTGATTATTTATGTAAATGTAGACTTTTGGTGCAAACGTTTTGTTGATCAAGATGTCTCTTGCATATCACCGTTAGAAGAAACAGATATCGGCATACGGAGTCGAGCAAGTCACGTTGCTAAACAATGTATGGAACACAGCAAGCAGATCAGCCAGTCCAGGCCACTACCTACAACTGATCTCATTTACAGTCTGCCAGGACATGTTAAATTCACTTTGCAAAGTTAATTTAGTGAGCGTCTCTTCTCTCTTGTCTCACGAAGCCTATAAATGTTTTGAATCTTGTTTTGATAAGTCTCGTTTACTATAAGAAACTTATTTTGAAACTATTAGCACTTTAAATTAATTTTTGGGTGATTCTTTCCTTTTGCTAAAGATATTTGGACCCTCAAATATCTTAATTCTAGTTCTTTGTGAATCCCATTTACTTTCAGCTCAGTTTGCCATCTTTCAGTGAGCTTCCGAATCACTACATAACATAATTCCTTTATTCTTTAAGAGTATCACCACACTAATTTCCTTTTTGGCTAGCCTTCTTTTCTCTTTGGTATTCCAGGAAGCTATTTGGATTCATAAATGTCTATTTGATCAAATCTTTCTTGAAATAAGGACTTAACTTGTTTGTACTGAGATCTGATTTGAAAGAAATGGGATGAGCTTGAAGTGCAATTTTTAGCGGATAAGTAAATCTTGATGAAGTTTTTGGTGAATTGGAATTAAATGGTCAATGTATTACATCAAAATGAGACACTTCATTCAGTTATTGAGATGCTTTTGTAAATATAACTGAGAGATCAACTCCTATTAAAAATGTAGTCATATTTTATGTTGTGAATTCTCTCGTGATACAACTTTAGTCTTCTTGGATGTTGAGTAAGGATTGCCGCACAGATCTTAAGAGTTGCAGAGTTTGAGATGGTGGCGGTAATTACAGTTTGTCTCAAATCAGATGTGAGATTTGCGATAACGTAAAATTGCTCATGCAAAGCTCTTCAATTGTTTTTATTCGCGGGCATTTTCACCTGACATCTAATTTGAGACAGACTTCAGTTGAGACGATTTCAGTCCATCCTAATTCTGGTACGCTAAAATTAGGTTTATAGATGTGATATACATTTTTATACAGGGTAAAACCTTATCAGTTATCAGTACAAGAAAGTACTGTTATCATCAAGGGCCCTATATGTTTTAACGACTGGAGCTGCGGTTGTTTCAATGACTTGAGCAGAAGTTGATTCAGATAACGAAATGGCACGATAGCCCTCATAGCTTATAACAGCTCAAATGGAGCTGATGACTGATACTCAATGTTGTTCCTTCATCCGAGATTCACAATAAAAACATGAAACAAAAACAATTTTTCTGCCATCAGTCCTTTGTGTGTTTCACTCCACTCCACTCATTTTTTTTTTGTGATTAATGAGTTCGCAGAAATATTTATTATGACTATTTCGGAAAGATGACTCTATGCATGTTCCGTCTTCGTTGCGCTTATGAGCATAATCTTCCTATATGTGGTTGGATATGCATTTATAGAATATCCACAGCTTTACCAGATCAAGTTCTTGCCGTTTTGTCATACATCAAGTCGCGCTATTGCCAAGATTAGATGCAGGTGACCGTTTTATTAGTGCCAATTATTCTAAACCATAATTTATTTTATAATGATCAATGATGTCTTGTTTGAATTTGCCTCTCTGTAGGCTGCCAATTCTTTATATATTATTTCATTTAGGAAATAGAATTTCGGATATTGTAGATATCCTTAGGGAAGAATTATTGTTTATCCTAGCTTACATTAGTTTAAATCTTCATTGGTATCCGTCTGCTGTCTTTAAAAGGGCCCCACAGGAAGTCAAGACGAGTGCCGAAACTAATTATCATTACGCTCAATCTGTTTCCTTTTTTGCTTACCACAATAAATATACTGAAAGAATAACTCACTTTTCTCATAACCTACAGACGGAAATGTGAACATGGTTTACGGCACATTGATGTTGTATCTTTATTTCTTGTCGATTCAGATATAGTCTGCAAAATTAAAACAAACTAATCTACATCGACCAACCTAACATGCAATAAATTTAAGGTGACGAAAATAGATCCTATGAAGAATTGATCCTTCAAGTTAATTGTAATATTACATATGGGACCCGTTCCATTATTTTAGTAATCATTTAAATCATTTTGAAACTACAGTTGACATCCGCTATCTCGACTGCCCAGTAGCTCGAACCGAGGGGCATATCACTCCATATAGATCTCGTACGCCCTTGGCATGAATCCTTTTGTTTTCAAGAAAGATCCTTAAAAATCCCTAGAGATCCTATTGTTTTCCGAAAAAATTTGGAACGCTTTTTGAAAGAGTGATCCACCCCTCGTCTCGAATATTCGCTATCTCGAACAAATTTCGATTTCCTCTCGGAGTTCGAGATAGTGGATGTCAACTGTGCTTATTGTCACAAGAATTCCTGCGCATTTGATTTGCTCTAGAGGAAAAGTAAAGAGTAATAGAATTTTTGAATATCTGTTTTAACAGTTTCAATATTCTAGCCTAGATATCTGCAATTGTGATCACTGAATTTAGTTGAAACCTGGCCGAGACATGAACTCTCAAAGATGAGCGGAAATTTTTTTAAATTGAAGAACTTTAGATACAAACTCTTGATGTTTCAAGGGATACAAGGAAGATTTTCACCACCTCGACCTCGAATGACTTTAACCATTTATTGAGCGGTACATTTGTAAATGCGCATTATTTATTTAGTCATTGTAAATATAGGTTTTGTGATGTAGTTAATTGCTTTTTTATGTTTAGTTTATTTTTACAAGGCAGTTTGTAGATCAGTATTGAAAATGAAAATAAATAAAAATAGAAATTTTCCAAGAGATGTTCTGAAATGTTTCTGTGCGGCTCAATCTGAGGGAGATCTCATTGCTAGGAAAAATATAAGAGCAACAGAATTTATATATACTGTCTGAGTACATCTGATCTGGTTCGATAAGCAAGCTTTAAAGCAAGAAGATTTCCTTGCAGTATTTTGGCGAAACAGTGTGGTTAAAAATGTCGCTCGGACATGTTTTGGCACAGTTTTATGCTTGGCGAGACAACTGATCAAATTTAGGTTTTCTTTCCTCTGTTGGAGATCATAAGGACGCTTGGCGCCGCTTGGCTTTACTCACAGACGGAGCTATAGTTTTCCAGGCAATTTTGAGCCCTGTTTTTTCTCCGAAACGCTTATCAAATTCCTTTGACAGATCCATACCGCACACAGTAATTATGTAAGCATGGACCACAACTACTTTGATAAAGGAAACCGGCTTGTAAAGGGTATTTTCTGACTGGATTTTGATAGTCCAAACTTAATCAAACATTAGATGTAAGATTAATACATAAAGCTTCCTTGGGTTTGGTATAGCAAATATTTGATTATTTTGCGGATTTCGGTAAATTAATGAAATAGGAGCTCATTCGCTAAGCTAAATATGACCTCTGTTGGAGAATGATGCAGGGCCTGTTTTGTTCATGTTTCAATCGTAAAACAACTTTCGCCTACACAGAGATGATTTTCGTCCTTGTATGTCTTATGTAATTTTTCATGATGGTCAGACTTAGAGTCTTTGTATACCAAGGACTTTGAGTTTTGCCTTTGAAATACCTTCACGAGTAGTCCATATGCAAGACTGACTGATTTTAAAAGATGAAAAATGTTTCAGAATATCCAAAATTACTAACGTACATTCGACCGCTTGACCGATCGTCTCTACACATATAATTGGAGTCAATTTTCCTGATACAATATTGCATTTCCTTCTCTAGCTAACTTCTTTTAGTTGATGTCTTTACTGTTTTTTACAATCCTTATTTCGTTCGTATCCTTTGTTTATGCAAGGTTGATACGTATGCCATAGTTCCTTTTTTGAATCGTTCTTGTGATTGTATTTTCCGTCTTTGTGAGTTTTTATCAACGAATATCTAAAACATTGATTTTAAGACTGATTGATCGACTGATTCATTGACTGACTGATTAGCTGTTTGATTGATTGATTGATTGATTGATTGATTGATTGATTGATTGATAGATTAATGGAATGCAGCATAGCCTCCAAATCTTTGGCATCTCTAAAAAAATATTGCACGGATGGTTAATGCATCTTCTGTTTGATTTAATGGCTTAAAAGCAACTTCAAGTACTTTGCTGTAATCCTATATGCAGCAGTTCTGATATCTTGATTATTTTCAGAATTACAGTGTCGGCTTTGCTTGGGCCAGTTTTGAGAATGTGACGTCATCAAATTGCTAAATCGTAAACTAGAAAAGCTACAGATTTCTGCTTACTGCCATATTATAGACCTTCATAAACTATTGTTTTCTTGAAGATTGTAGCGCTTTTTATATTCTAATTTAGGATCTACGATTATTTAAATTTTTTTCAAAACTTTTCACGAGTTCTTTGAATAAAAAGAAAACCGCTGTTATTCTGAAAATAATAAAGATATTAGAAAGACTACATATAGGAGTATAGCAACGTACCTGAAGTTCCTTTCAAGCCATAAAATCAAACGAAAGATGCATTAACCATCCGTGCAATGTTTTTTTAAGATTTGGAGGCTATGCTATGGAATGCTTGGCAGATTGTTTGGATGGCTAAATTTTGGGAATGACTTATAGTATAATATGGCCTCCTGTAAATGATCAAATTCGCACATCTGAATCTAGCAATTATTGCTGCTATGTCGTTGTTTACTATTTGAAATTTGTTTAATTTTCTTGAAGCTGCTGGGGTCGCTCAATTTGTGTTTGATTAACGTGTGAGCGATCCAGTAAGTAACCGTATAATTATAATTTTATTTGTACGAATGAATGATGATAATCATGACTGAATCATCTTATTTTTGATTGTTTTTTTTTATTGATGACTGATGTATTGGAAGAAACACTAATTGAATGATTAATTGATTTCCAGAGACTGAGTGATTTTGTGACTTGTTGGCTGATTTCTCATTCGATTTGATGTGGTTACTAGCTTTAATTTCACACTCAAGAAAATTTGTGTCGGATTTCTGATTGGTCAAACGGTCCTATAGTTTAGCTGCTTCGAATATTGCTAGGTATACACATGCAAGAGTGGCATGTTTACTCTTAGTTTTTAATGATAATTTTGAGATGGGTGAATTTCGTTAGGTTTCAATGCCTTAGAGGGCTTATTCAGGCACAAAATTTACCATCTGAAAAAGGAGTGCACGATACTCTGGCGACCAGACCCAACCTGAACGAAACCCTTCGCTCTTTCCTGGGGACTCTGGTACCTAGTAGGAAACAGAGTGCTATTTTATGGTTTCAAAATGCATGAAAGCACTTTTCATGAAACAATGATTCATGCAATCAATCATATCATAGAGAACAATACTCATTTAGTGAATTCGCCAACAGTAACTATTTCCAGTGTATTTGTATGTAGCAACGTATCCGTAGCATCTTATCCATATTTTCGATCGCACAAGGTACGCACATTCCGGGTGACCCAAAAAAAGGGAAACGTTTTGAAAAATCTCCAAAAAAATTTGATCTTCTCGGGGACGAAATTAATTTGAGAGATATTCCAAAGTCTTGAATTTGCTCTGAATTTTTGGGAATTGGTGCTTTTACAAGCTCCCTGGTTTTGAAGCATACTCAAACTTTGTAAGAGATTGTTATGAAATTGAGTTTTTTATCGCGCAAGACCACTTGAATTGGTTACTGTAGTCGCTGTAGTCGCACCAGGGGCGGTGCCAGCCCTGAAAAAGTGGGGTGGACAAGGGATAGAATTGATCGCCAGAAAATTTCCACATTTTTCTAATGTTTCCTACATCGTTTTTGCTAAACAATAACCACCGAGCTGAGAAAGGTGGGGAGGACATGTCCACCCCAGTCCACCCCCTGGCTCCGCCCTTGAGTCGCATGATCTTGCTTCTTCGCAAAAGGCCTTATTCTGTGAATTACTATTGCTAAAAAAACTGTTTGATAAATTTACAGATGTATTCAGGCAACTTTTGAGATCTGTTGATGACAACTGAATTGCATGTCTGTGTTGAAGTCGGTTTGATTGAGTTCATTCAAAACCTAGTCGTATAAGCCACCCAACCACCAAGTACTTTGTAGCAAATCCTCTGTTCGTAGATTTCCTTTTTTGTAGTAGTAGTTACCTGTAGTTTTATGTAATTTTTAGTTTTAATCATGTAATGACCGCCGGGTAGACATATAATTTTTGTCTCGGTGGTATCGTCTCTGTAGTATTGTAGCGTGGTTTGTATGTATCATAATGAGTAACATGTCTCGTACATTTTTTATGGAATATATAGAAATAAAAAAATATAAAAGTCGTCTTCTAGGGGAAATTAACTTTCCCTATGCCTGTTATAGAGGACAGACGCAAAGACCTTTTGGCACACCAGGTAGCATTCCGGAACAATGGAGTATAGTCTATTCATTCACTATTTTAGAGAACTACATAACTGTAATCTTTCCTTCTTTCATCTAGGTTTGATTTCACGTACGCCAATTTGAATAATGAACACATGGAACAAGTGAAAGAGGACGATATCCCAAGCGTTGTAAGTCTCTGAATTTTATTAAATTTGTTCCAAGCTTTCATCTCATGGGATTTTATGAATAACACATAGTATGCGACTGCTTCTTAAAATTATAATCGAGCACTGTCTATGCTGATTTTCAATTATCAAAATTATGCCTCATCTTCAGACCATTGAGGTTGGTATCTTAGGTTGAGATCTGCAACTGCTAATTCTTTGGCATTTGCTAACTAACATAGGCGTCAAGTCTTAAAAAGTGATTGCGCGATTGGTTATTGCTTTTTCCTTTTGACTTAACGGCTTAAAAGGAACTTAAGGTACTTAGCTATAATTGTTGTTTCACTGGAACTTTTTCATATCTTGATTAATTTCAGAATTATAGCGTTTGTTGTGTTTTTACTAGTTTTGCAGTTGTGACGTCATCAAATTGCTAAATCGTAAAGCAGAAAAGCTACCGATTTCTGCTTACCGCCATATTGTAGACCTTCATAAACTATGGTTTTCTGGAGGATTGTACCACGTTTCCTGTAATGATTTAGGATTTACGATGATTTTAGTTTTTTTCAAAACTTCTCATGAACTTTTTAATAATAATAATAACAATAATAATAATAATAATAATAATAATAATAATAAATTCGTGTTTGCCCTAGTGTCCGAGCTGACAGCTCAGTTAACATAATAATTATGTCTACTAGGCATATGTTATTCCCTACATACATAATCAGTTCATATGATGTTAGACACACGATTAAGAAGATATTCAGCTTGAACATGTGATATATAGACCGAAAAAACATTCACCCGAATAACTTCTTCACCCTGTGTCTCCATATATAATTGGCCATTATCAAATTCGATACTGAGCACCACTGTAGTGTGTTCTTTATAATTAATCGATCTACTGTCAGTGATCTCAGAACAGTCCAAACATCCTTTTTGATACAACCAAGTGAGCCAAAGCAAAGCACTTTCAGATCCACATCCCAACCTAACGACTGTAGCAGACTGCACAGCGGCTGATACCGTTCCTGTTTGGTGTTCAACGCTTGCTCAAAATACAGATCGTAGCAGACAGTCACCTCTAGAATAATGCATTTACGTGATTGATTGTCAATGACAAGAATATCGGGTTTACGATGCGTAATACGCTGTAGTTCATCACCACAGTCTGTTATTATTGATTCTGCAAGCTTGTTTGCATGAAACTGGAAATCATTCAAATTTCCCGAGATCACCTCAAATATTTTGTCAGCAATTCGATTGTGACGTCTGTTATAAAAGTTATGAAACTCTCTGCAGCCATTCATCAGATGTGCGATACTTTCCGTATGCTGATGGCAAAAGGGGCAAGAAGGGTCATTATCACGATTCCATATATGCTTTGTGAAGTTTGTTGGAAGTAGACTCAAACGTGCTTTTATTGTAAACTTCACGAGAAGATCACTTACTTTCCAGTTGTAAAAAATTGAATGGGAGGATTTCAACTGAACATCAGTCATACAGAGAAAGGGGCCTTGAATTGACAATCGCTCTGCTTTTTGCAAATCTCGATTAATTGTCTGCTTGAACAGCAACTTTTGGAGTGGGGCACCTTCATCAAAAAATTCACCATTTATGATCACTCCAGCCTTTTCTTGCCTAAACTCAATGGAAACATCCAGCTTTCTGGCATATCTCAGAAGATCTGGCCAATCAGATTGACATCCAAAATTGGTACGACTGTTTAGATAACCGTCTTCGCTAATCTTAAACCCAAGAAAATTCATATCATTATCAGTTGCGACAACTTTCCGTTTCTCCATGTCTAAATTAAGAGATTGACGTGCAATGTTCTTGAACTGTAACTGTGGGTGATTCAACATCTTAATGAGAAATGCGATCCTTGTTGACCTATACACATCTGACACACGCTTAACTCCAATCCCTCCGTGCTCACGTGGTAAGAAGACGATGAGTTGCGTTGTTGTTTCATACAAATCATACATGTTTCGAACTGCCTTCACCAAGGACTTATCCATGAGCTCTAATTGCTCCTCTGTAAACCTCGTATTGTAAAAATGGTGGAGAATCTTCGCGAGAGCCATGTTATTTAAAGCACTAGCCTTTAGAGAGAGAGGCAATTTGCAGCTTGTTATTTTCTCCAATAAATCTTTATAGCTTTCTATAACCTCATACACCTGAACAGCATCTTCGCCGGAAAGCGAGAGAGCCTTTCCAAGATACTTATAGGACTTGTCGCGGGGATAAACTTCGATGGCATTTCCTTGAATTGACACCGTTGGCTTCTTATCTGCCTTNCTGGAAGAAGAGGGGTACAAATATTTAGGAATTTTAGAGATCGACAATGCAAAGCACGAAGAAATGAAGGAGAAACTCAAGAGAGAATATTTCAGGCGGGTTAGAAAGATACTGAAATCCAAACTGAATGGTGGAAACATCATACAAGCAATAAATGTCAGGGCTGTATCAATCATCAGATACGGTGCAGGAATAATTAACTGGAGGGTAGATGAGCTGAAAGCTGTCGATATGAAAACGAGAAAGCTACTAACAATCTATAGAGCATTGCATCCACAGGCGGATGTTGACAGACTATATTACAAAAGAGCGGATGGTGGCAGAGGTTTAATTAGCATCCAGGATTGCGTTGAGATTGAGGTAAACAGTTTCTCTAGCTATGTAGAACGGAGCAAAGAACCTTTTTTAAAAGCAGTTAGGGAAGAAAACCTGTTAAGTTCTGGAACGCCAAAAGAAGCAATCTAGGCGAAAAGGATGGAAGCTTATAAAGAGAAGGTTCTACATGGCCAGTATGAGCAGCTGACTGAAGGCATAAGAAGTACTGATTCATGAGAATGGCTGAGGAAAGGTACGCTGAAGAAGGAGGCAGGAGGGATGTTAATGGCTGCCCAAGATCAGGCGTTGAGGACGAATGCTATTAAGAGCCGCATAGATAAACAAGATATTTCACCTATTTGTAGACTGTGCGAAAAATGAGAAGAAACTATTGCGCATGTAGTGGCTGGATGTGAAAAACTGGCTCAGAATCAGTACAAGAATTGGCAGCATGATAAGGTTGGAAAAGTAATTCACTGGGAGCTTTGCAAAAGGTATGGTTTTTAATGTACGGAGAAATGGTATGATCATATTCCAGCAGGTGTTTTGTAGAACGAAAAGTCGAAGATCTTATGGGATTTTAAAATTCAAACAGATGAGCCGTTGAATCACAACCGGCCTGACATTGTGCTACTCGATAAAGAGAAAAATGAATCAAAATCATTGATGTCTCATGCCCGTTTGACGGAAGAGTGATAGAAAGAGAAGAGAAGAAGAGGGAAAAGTACGAGGATCTTAGAAGAGAAGTGGCAAAACTATGGAGTGTCAGGAAAGTAGTTATAATACCAATCATCATCATCGGAGCGCTTGGTACACTGAGCAAAAAACAATAACAGATACGTCGAACAACTTGAAATGAGCCAGATGACATCCTTATTACAAAAAACTTGTGTACTGGGAACAGCAAAGATAATAAGAAGGACCCTAGGCACCTAAGATTGAGGAATTCAATCCACTGCCCAAAAATAAAACCGCCAAACAACAAAAAGGCGTGAAAAAAGGACAGTAATAATAATAATAATCAATTTATTTAAAGTTAGCTAGTTGGCTATATGTCTGAAAATAATCAAGTTATCAAAACTTCCAATGAATAATTATGGCACAGTTTCTGAAGTTCCTTCCAAGCCATTAAATCAAAAGGAGGATGCAATATCGTGCAATATCGTGCAATATCGTGCAATCAATTTTAAAGATTTGACGCCTATGTTACATTTGCTTACCAATAATCGGCTGACCAGTTTTTCTAGTATTTTTTACTGAGTACTGAGTAGGGTACCGAATTTTAAAATTTTATTGCAAACTCTGGCCAAGTTTCATCTTCAAACTTGGTAGATGGGTCNAATGGCATCCGTTAGTATAGCCGTCGAATCTTTGCACGTCTTTAAAATTAATCGTGTAAAATGCTATTGCCCTTTTCTTTCAACTGAATTGCTCCAATGGAACTTTAGGTAATTTGGCCATAATCCCAGAGAGAGCATTTTTGATAACTTCTTTATTTTCGGAATTACAGCCTTTTTTTAGATTTCTGTTAGTTTTTAAGATGTGACGTCATCAAATTGCTAATCGTTAACCATTAAAAGCTACAGACGTTTGCTTGCTACCATCTTGTAGACCTTCAACAACTGAGGTTTTCTTGTATTGATCATATTGATTTTCCTCAATCATTTTAGAATTTATGGTGCTTTTAATGTTTGTCAAAACTTTAGATACTTCCTCTCGTACATCCTCCCATAAAACATAAAAACTCTGTAGTTCCAAAAATAATGATGATATCAAAAATGCTCTCTCTGGAATTATGGCAAATTACCTAAAGTTCCCTCCCAGCAATTCATTTGAAATAATGAGGCAATAACATTTTATGCGATTAATTTTAAAGTTTTGCAGAGATTCGACGCCTATGTTGCATCCGTTGCTTTTGATCAGAGGCAGCAAAACATAGCGGTCTCACGGCCATGGCTGGAGGAAGGCTTTTTTAAGAAAAATGGGATATTGAAAAAGATTTGACTTAAGTTACTTAAGTAAAGTTAAGCTAGGAAAATGGACTTAAAAATTTTGAATCGGTAGGAATTGTGCTTCAGATAAAATGCTTTTGACAAAAGTTTTCGAGATAAAATGCTGCTATTGATTGCCATAGAAAAACTGAACGCAAGATATAATAATAATAATAATAATAATAATAATAATAATAATAATAATAATAATAATAATAATAATAATAATAATAATAATAATAATAATAACAGAAATATTTATACAGGGTAAACCTTGTCAGTACTACAAGTACTGTTATCAATAAGGGCCCTGAAAGTAAGTAAGTAGAATTTTTCCTTCAGTAATGATTTAGATTTAGCCCTCATTAAGAATTATCTACAATTAGTACATCAACTGCAAAATTAAATATCAGCATAAATCAAGTTTAGTGAGAAGCAGTTACCAAATTTTAAAATCATTGAAATTTTTGGTTATTACAAATGTATGTTCTGATAATTTTCATTTTTGCAAAAAAGCAAAAGTGAATCTTAATTTTTTTTTGAAGATTTTATTCAGCTTTGAATAATCTGTGCAACACATCTTATGAAATGTTGTCCATTTTTATGCCCAATGTTCCTTCTCGTCACTTCCACATCGTCAATACCATTCCATCTTCATCTTACTTTGTTCTACCTTGTTAAAAATTTGTTGTAGATCATTGTTGCCTTATTACCATTCCAATGGAATTTAAGACAAATTTCCTTCTTTCATAATTTTTCATCAATATTTAGTTGGCTAACAGATTTCATCTTCTGCCCAAATTTTATCAAATTTCACGGAAGTTTCAAATTTCCAGCAAAGTTAAATTCACCGAAGTATTTTGCACCTTATTTTTTGCAGTTAATGTATTATTTTTCGTTATCTGCTAAGACGCATTAAGCCTGACACATTTAAGGTGTTGTTGAAAGTGTGAGAGATACATTAAGCGTAAACAGCTCGGACGCTAATATTTCCAGACGTTTCAAACGTCCGAATGTTTATATGTCTGAATTTTGTTGTTGTCCTGAATATTTTTGTCCTGAACGTTTTCCTGAATATTTTATTGTTCGTTCTTTGTCCTAAAATTTTTGCCTTGCAGCCATTTTTTGTGTTTAAAAGACTTGATTTAATTGAAAATTGATTTAGTTGAAAAAATGTCAAATATTGTTTACAAAGTTCTTGTTCAATAAACATTTTTGATAGAAAGGAAATTTGCCGAATGAGATGCAGTAAAACAACAATACACATTTTCGGTTAAATCAATTTTACCAATCATCATAATTCTGAACAAATATTATTCAATGGACATTTCTGAACTCAAAAATATAGCAAGTAACATTTCAATCATGAAAGAAACACTGTAAACTTTAATAGAACGTTGTTCGTGTTCGTCCGAAATTTCTCTAAAAACGTCCGAAATAGACCTTTTAGCTATTCTACAAAAGAATCTGAATCGAACGATATTTTGATCCGGGGGGGGGGGGCACTTGGCCCTGATATGTACGGGTGTGTGCCTCTGAGGTTCTGTGATTCTTACCCTGTCTGGGAGCAATTTTCCCATTTAAGTACCCCTGTCTGGGAGCAAAATGGCAAAAAACCACACCCTGTCTGGGAGCAAGAGCAGCCATGAAAACATATTTATTCTGCTAAAATGTAACATTTAAATATCAAAGTACAATCTTAAAGAGATTTATGTACTTTTATCATAACACATTTAAACAAAAATTTCAGTCTAGCGGAAAAATAACAAAACAAAAAATGATAGTAATCAATCATCTAAAAAATCATAGCCATCATAAACACACCCCAAGCTTCTACTGTCTATCAAANTACGTTCACACGATGCCGGCACATTTTGAAAACGGTGAAAAATGTTACGTATAGGCCTCCCGTTCACACGAAAACGGCACAAGTTTTACCGGCAGATTTTGAAAACGGCAGATTTTGAAAACGGAACTCTAACCGGCACATTTTGAAAACGGCATCGTGTGAACACTCGAAAACGACGAAAACGGAACATTTTTCGACTCTTTCAAAACGAGGCTGGTTGATTCTTTAGGTGTAGGTACATTTCTTTGGCATCGAATTCTTTGGGAGATCGCAACAAGTTTGTTACTGTCAAATTTCCTACCGTTTTCAAATTGTGCCGGTATCGTGTGAACGCTAGCTAAAATTTTGCTACCGTCACATTTTTCACCGTTTTCAAAATGTGCCGGCATCGTGTGAACGTAGTCTTAGTTGAAAAAATGTCAAATATTGTTTACAAAGTTCTTGTTCAATAAACTTTTTTGATAGAAAGGAAATTTGCCGAATGAGCTGCAGTAAAACAACAATACACATTTTCGGTTAAATCAATTTTACCAATCATCATAATTCTGAACAAATATTATTCAATGGACATTTCTGAACTCAAAAATATAACAAGTAACATTTCAATCATGAAACAAACACTGTAAACTTTAATAGAACGTTGTTCGTGTTCGTCCGAATTTCTCTAAAAACGTCCAAAATAGACCTTTTAGCTATTCTACAAAAGAATCTGAATCGAACGATATTTTGATATATTTTGTAGAATTTTCGAATGTGCACAATAATGATAGAAGCCCTAACGCCGCTCAATAGAACCTTTCGTATAAAATTGTATAAAAATATCGCTCTATCCAGACTCTTTTGTAGAATAGCTAAAGGGTCTATTCTGTGAGAAAACATCCGAAATTTTTTTTCCGAAAATACTTTGTCCGAAATTTATTTGTGCGAAATTTGCTTTGCATTTGATGTAAGGGCTTATGTTTTTACCTCTTTGTTTTAGGGAGTATGATGACTTTTTGGATGACATCGAAGAAGATAAAGATTATCGACATCATATCAATATCTATAAAGGTAGGTTTCTATATTTTATGTACATCAGGTGCTTCCACTAGTCTCAGCTAGGGAAGCGATCTCTGTAGTAGATTAAAAGGAGTCCACTGTTTTTGACCAGCCAGCTTTAGCTCTCGGTCTTCCAGGGCTGCTAATAATGGTTAGATCACTGAAAAATTCCGTAGACCCTTCTTCCCCAACCAGTACACAGCATAAGGTCTGCACTAAGCTATGTACTTGCAGTGCAATTAGAAGTGCTACTCTATGCAGGGGTCCATAGTTGAACTTACAGCCTTTTGCAGGAAAAAGTTGTCATGAACCAAAAATCTACACTACTGATAGCCAGGTTCCCCCAAGAAGAATTGAGAACAATTTGCCTAGGAACGTCTGATTTTAAAGCGTCCGAAAGTCTTTTAGAGAGGCCCCACTTCTATAGTAAAATACTTTCACCTACGAAGCATTTCTAGCCACTATCAGGATTGTTATTGGATCAAATTTCTCGAATTTCCCGGGTTAATATTCTAAGCCTCCCTAGGGCTCTCGCCACGTAGCAAAATATTGCTGTCAAACATTTTTGAAAATGTTTTTGAAGTTTTTCACAAACATCGCCCAACAAATTCAGCTTAATTATGCCTGCTGAGCAATGTTTTGCAACGTGGCCAAAAGAGAAAACAGTGTTTGGCCAGCAAATTTCAAATGTTTGGCAAACGATGTTCGCTTGTTTGGTCAGGACTTTATGTCTGCTTGCTTGACCCTAACAGGCTACATCTTTCAGACGTGCCCAAGGACCTCAAGATCATCTAAGCTGCTCTGCTGATAGCGAGACATTAATTTCTTTCAATCTTCTTTGCAGATAACAAAGCACAGGCGACTCCATCGGAAAGCGATGCAGAAGACCTACCACGTATTGGTATTGAAGAAATGCTCGAGGATTTGACTCTTGAAGATCAACCCATGAAGAGTGATTCCGACTCTGACTGAAGTAATGTTTGTCTTGAAAGTGAAACGTCTATTGTACCCAAGAATGATGATGAAATACAATAATTGAGTCAATTTTTGTTACTTTATTCCAACTTTACTGTTCCTGAATCGCTTCTTCGAAAAAAAGTTGTATGATGGCATGCATAATATGGAGAGCACGGGAGTAATGCCCCCCCAAGCAGGTTTTTAAGAGCTTTATTCGACTATTCAACCGGTAGTTTTTAGAATTCTTTGAATGAACAAAAGTTATCTTTATCCCTATCTTCATTGCAACCTCTACTATCTACTACCAACACCCCCAAATGTACAAAATTGATATACAGGCACGTTTCATAACATTTCTACCGCTCACAGGTAGGTTTGACCATTGTAAGGAAGCTAGATTGCGTAAAATTCTTATCATATTCGTGGTCTACTTGTTACTCCGTCGGCGCATCGTCAAATTTCTTTTGTTGGCATTGAAGTTCTATGCCTCTTTGGTCATTTTGACATTATTTTATCGTTATAATGCTTTTTTATTATGATAGTTTGGCTTCAAGATGTTTTCTAGATTATTTACCTATTCAAGAAAATCTTTGCTGATTATTGAACAAAGTTCTACTCACAATGTTCCTAATAATAATAATACCCGATTTTGTTTACTTCTCTTTCGGAGCTAGTAGCTCACAGAGTTCAAAACCTCAAGTAAAGAATAGAATCAAGCATATGTCGCGATATTTTTAGGGTTTCATGGACAATTCATACTGGTAGTTGCTAAGTGCACATAAACAGATGAAGAAAACAATGTCATCATAATTTTAGGTTATTTTAAGAGAATGAGCAGCGGTTCCTTTCATCACCTTCAATTATCCAACAATTTAACAGCTGGCTAAAGTCAATTTAAAGGGTTTGCAACGAACTTATAAGAACAAAAATCAAACATCTCATCTAATTTTAATGCCAGCAAAGTCACGATTTTCATTGTCTTCTTGAATTCAAACTGAGCTTTTAAGCGAGATCGATTGAAATGGAAGTCATTCAATCAAGTTAGATCAAGAGAGCTTCCCACCGTGCTATTCGTTCAAGAATAACTCAATTTTAGGTGATGCCCCTCCTCCTAGAAACAAAGCTTCTATCGTCGATGTCAGAAACTTTTCTAAAGTGACAGAAAAAATTTGAAGCCGTAAACTGAAAGAGAAAGCCAAAGACCAAGCTGTGATGTGATGTGCAGAAAATAGAGACAGGAGTTCTAAAATGCAGAGAATAGTGTTAATGTCGAGAAGAAACTATTGGCTTGGACATTGACCTGAAACTGAACAAACTAATTTTCCTGGCAACTGTAAGAATTGTTGCTGCGCCTGCGCAGCCATTTAGATGCGTTTGATAAGAAATTTCGGAGGATCGGACAGTGGATTATTTCAACCTCGTTCCCAGGCCCACCAAGCAAACAACAACAGCCCTGGTAATATCATTGTTCGAAACTACCAACCTTTAACAGCAAACTGTCTCGGCGCTGATTGGGTAAATAAGACAACCCAGAAGAAAAGAATTATGCAAATTTCAGTTATCCGAAGATCTTTCCAATCACATCCATTTCATAATTAAACGCCCTCTACCAGAGAGAAAACCTTTGTATTGAAAGTATGTAAACGACCTTGCTAGAAATTTTCCCAGGGAATGCCATAAAAGAAGTGATTACTGTGTTCCTAAGTTTAGACGGAAAATGAAAGAACCGTTGTTGAGGACACTACATTAACTCGCGTCACGAAATATTTGCACTAATGAAGGAAATTATGAATTATCTAGCTTTTTCATTCCCTGTTTATTCGCTGTCTTTCAAATCCAATCAAGTACGAAATAATGTGCATGTCAAGATTGAGTTTTCTGTGCCTCTTTCTCTGCAACCAGTGGAAGCAGAGATCGCCTCTGTAAAAAACGTAATCCAACCTCGTCCCCAGGGCCTATTTTGTGATTTTGTCTCCGCTTCAGTATGACAAACGCTCCTACTGTCTCCAATTTGATGTCAGACGACAATTTCGCAATTAAAAACGGTTAAAATATTTTGCACGAGTTATGTTGCGTTTTCTCACTTCTCATCTGACGTCTGACGCTAACTTTAATTTAGCCACTGGATGCTCTTTCCTGTGGCAATTTTGCTCTAACGAAGTTCAATTTTTTCTCTGACGAGACAAGGGAAGGCCAAATGTCGCAAATTTTTGCAGAGGGGCATTTCACTCCCAAAAAATCTCGTAGACCTTTAGTCAAAATCTTTTTTTTTTCAAGAAAATCCACCAAAAATCTGTACAATTCCTTTTGTTCTAAAAAATGTCCTACGCTTTTTCGAAAGAGTGATTTGGTCCTCGCTTTTTGCCTACAAGACAACCAAAGTTTGTTGTGACCAATACACCATTACACAAGGGATTCCGTTGAGAAACATTTTACCAAGATGCATTGCGTGCTATGGTGGGATCGACAGTGATTCAATTCAATGCCTCTTGGCCAAAAGCCCCCCACGCCCTCTTTGCGTCATTCACCTTCTACTGTTTAGCAGCACTCACTTAACATCGTTAACGGCTAGTATATCTGGTATTTTGAAGGAAAGAAAAGCAGCGTCTGTGACAGGGAGGAGTTTATTAAATGCAGGACATTGTATTGAATTGAGTGAGCTAATTATCGAATTCTGCTTACCAGAATTATTTACATTTTCTTGAAGTTATGAAGTTAATCATTGCAGTCTGCTTCGAACATGGCTCGGAAGTGTTTCCGGGCTAAGTAAAAATTATGCAGCGAAGAAATAACTAGAACCTTTCATAGCGATGCTTATTAAGATCTTGCAATCAAACTTGATTTTGTTATCCAATACGGACAGAGGTCGCTTCAGGGAGGAGCATTAGTTTACAGGGAGCAAAATCTGCGATCCTTTTTGCCCAGATGCAGCAACGAAAGAACTAACATGTGTCAAGCTAACACGAGCTTATGAAAGTATTGCACTTTGCAACCAAACTTCTGTTGTTGAGATCTAATTCGGACAGACATGTCCCTACAGGCAGGAATATCGTGGTACAGAGAAATTTAGGGCAAACTTTATGATTGCACCGTTCTTGTACGTTTTATACCTTCAAACTGTGAATTCTTCTATGAGTTTGCTAGAAACATATGATATTGTCTTAATCTGAGAGCTAGTTATTGAAATCAATTTCAAACAGAGCTCTTTCCATGCAGTGGCAGTTAAGATGTGATTGAAAGCTATCATGCTAGAAGCAGCTTCTTAACATCTTACTTTTTGCAACCAAATTTTGAAGTCGACATCTAATTGGACAGAGGTCCCAGTATACCAGATTATGTTGATTGAGACCTAGATTTGGAATCCTTGCTGGACAGACAACAACTTGAATTCCTCAAAAAGCTGCATTTAGAGCTTTGCAAAGTGTTATACTTCAACTTTCTACTACCTGTTCTAACGACGTGAGCTCTAGCGATGGGGCAGGAAAATGATAGCACGAAATATGCTACCGAATTATCGTTTCTGGCTTTATTCTCAATTCTTGGAATAGTTGGGAACAGCATTATAATAACAGTCATTTGGCGAAAATTCGAACTAGAGTCACTAACATATCTCTTGGTCAGTCATTTAGCATTTTGCGATCTCTTAACATGCCTATTTGTTGGACCATTATTCATTTCTGCTAATGAAATAAGAAGCTTCTTAACTTGCCAAATAACCATCTTTATGACCTGTGCACCAGTATTTTGCTCATGGTGGACTCTTGTGCTGATTGCATACGAGCGTTACATATACATTAAGTATCCTTTACGACATATATTGATAATAACTACCAAGGGAATTGCGTATCGAATTTGCTTGCTATGGGGCATTTCTGTTACACTAGGCTCAATCGTAGTCTCAGTGAACTTTGTTAGAACAGGAGGAGGCATGTGTTTGCCAACTTTGATGATCAACCGTTGGCTTATGGGAACATATTTCGTACTGTTTTTCCTACTCCCAATAATCCTCATGTTTATCGTCTACACGTATATACTGAGAATAGCACTGCGACAACAGCGTACAGTTGCAGAGTTCGCTAATGTTGACGATAGGCGTGCAAGAACAGAGAAGTTACGGAAAGAGCGACGGACAATTTTAATGCTGTATACGGTTGTGTTTGCTTACGTGTTTTGTATTTTACCGTTTTGTCTGGTTGCCCTACTTGATGCTATTAATCCTAATATCATTGAAAGCAGCAGAGAGATCGCCTATAACATTGGAATGCTATGGTTTATCAATGCTGTAATGAATCCTCTCTTGTATGCATTAACAAACAAAGAATTGCGTCGAGAAGTTTGGAAGCTGCTTCCAGCTAGAAGACGCATTGGTGTTGATAATAGTGGTGCACAGAGCAACAATTAACTAATAGTTGGGAAAGTCTATAAACTAAAAAAAGCACCATGAAGGAAGGTGAACCGAAAGCCGCGCTAACAATAAAGAACTGCATCGAGAAGTTTGGAAGCTGTTTCCAGAGTAATGCACAAAGCAAAAACCGATCAAAGTTGATAGTCGATAAAGCAACACGTAAGAGAGCAGGTAGATCTCAATTTAACCTTCAAAAGTAAGCAGATTATCTTCGAAAAAGTTTCGTTATCCTGTTACACTACTGAAAATAGCATTCTCTAGATCAGAAGTTCAATAGTAAAAGCAGGAAGCAATCTGGATTTATTGAGATTGCGATACTGTATGACTACCACATGTAAGAAACAAGATGAAAACGCAAAATACCAACGTATTTCATCAAGAATCGTCAATGAATTAAGATGTAGTGCCAATGCTTCTCACCGAAACATGATAAAATATGAAATAGCCAAGAAAGTCAGGACGTGACTCACTTTATGATCTGTATTCAGAAGGAAGATGAAGAGAAACATAACCACATCCCATTGAAATATTTGAACAATTGAGCGAGAGGGAAGCAATTTTCCAGGACTGGCCATGTCAAAATCGCAAATTCGCAAATTTTACTTTTTGCTAAAAAGTTGCTAAATTATAAGCTTGTGCAAATTTCTTATGCAGAAGAATGCTAGTTTATGTAGTCTATCATAAATGCTATGTTTGAATAGAAATTGTCTTCCAAATAAGATTTTATCGCATTTTTCTCATTTGTGTTGATTTGCCGCTTTTGTTGACAATTTTAGATCATTGGTTGATAATTTTAGACAATTTTATATATTTTTAAAACTTCAATGCCCAGATCTATTAGCAGACCAAATTTGGTTGCTCTACCTAGCATCAATCAACATTTAGATAGGGGGCTTTTTTGCCCCCCCCCCAACCAAAATAGGACATGTCAGATACCCCAACCACTATAGGGTTAAAGCTTGTTGTAACGAACTCTTAACTTTCGAATCACTAGAAATCTTTAAATGATGAAAAAGAATAGTCGCTAAGCTATCTTTCACGATGCAGTATTTTACATTCTACATGAATTAATATCAACATGAAAATTTACAACAACAAAATCAACGAAGACGGTAATTCTGTGATTGTGTTGAATTTTGCACTTTTGCAACAGTGAAGCACAATTGCAGCATTGTTTGCAAACAGGTTCTTGTAACACAAATATTTCACGAAATAACCAAAACTTCCTCCTGGTGACAACATTTTGTAACGCAATCAAAAATTGTTATCTTTTGAACTACGCCCATTTTGCATTTCAGCTAGTTTTGAAGTTGTGTTATGACGTCATCAAATTCCTAATTCCTAGGCCACAGATTGTAGTATAGTTTTCTTGAAAATTGGGTAATTTTCCTCCATCAATTTTGAAGCTGCGATGCTTTCATTTTCCTTGAAGCTTTGCATGAATCCCTTTCGTCAAGATAACGTAAAAGAAAAAATGCCATTATTTTAAAAATATATTTGCATAAAAATTGCTCTCGGTATAATTACAGTAAAGTACACAAAGTTACTTTCAAGCCATTTATTTGAAGGATTTGATGCTCAGAGGGTAGTGATCGCAATCTTCGCTCTACCGAAACAAATTTGCAGATACCTCTGTAAGGAACGTGTACAGATCAAAAGCTTTTTCTTATCGTAGAGCAAAATTGTGGAATGAACTAAGCAGGGAAACTAAATTGCCCCTCCTTGGTTACCTTTAAAAAATCCATTTGTGAGGTACATTTTAATTTTCTATTTACTTTTGTTATGCTTAATCGTATAAGTATATCGTATAAATCACATCTAAATATTATATATATATTTAAGGTTCCTTTTTTAATTTTGGCTTTTTGAGAGGTCAATTTGTAAAACAGTCAGTTGTAACTGAAATCTGTAACCTATATAAAAATTGAAAAATGAAAAAAATTATGTCTATACAGCAACTGACAGTCCTTTTACATACAGTCCTTAAATACCATCGCTACCGGTCACCCTATTATTTCTTCTCAATGATGCAACTTTACGTATTTCTCTACGTAGCTCTTTGTTCGTCAATGCATACAATCCTGGATTTAAGATTGCATTTATGAACCATAAAATAGCAATGTTATCTATCGCCCCTCGTTTGCCGATAATATTAATGTCAATTGTATCCAAGAATGAAATGATTGCATACGGCAAGATACATACAGCATATGACATAACTACTGTGAACAGCATTACGATCGTCCTTCTCTCTTTTCGTAATTGTATAGCTTTCGAGCGCTTATCTTCGATACTACCAAAATCTTCAATTTTACGCTGTTGTCGCAACGCTATCCTCAAAATGCCAACATATACAAATAACATTAAGATAATTGGCAAAGCAGTGAGCAGTATAAAATAAATGTACAATGTCCATATATTTGCAAACCTCCCTAAACACACATCTTCCTTGGTTTCTCTTAAATCCACGGTGATCATTGCGGTTACAAGTGCAATGGACAACGTCCATAGTAAGCTAACTGTTAGTAGTATCCTTTTGTTGGTAAATATCAACCCGTGTCTCAATGGGTATTTAATGTACACGTATCTTTCACACGCAATGAGCATGAGAGTCCATGCTGAACTGAGTGTTGGTAAGCAGAAAAAGAAAACTGCTGCTTTGCATACTGAAAAGCTTTTCGTTTTATTTGCAGCAACGGACAACGGTGTTACTAATATGCATGTCGAAAGATCGCAAAATGCTAAGTGACAAACCAGTAAATATGTCACTGATTCAAGTTTAAAACGACGCAATATGACAATTATGACTAGTCCATTTCCAATGACTCCAATAAGTGACAGGATCACGCTAATAGAAATTGCCAATGGGTTATCGTTGCTTTCAAATGCCATCTCGCAAGGGATATTCGTGAAATTGTCCTAAGTTGTTCTTATCATGATCTTTATGAAGCAAAATAGTCTGGCATACAGAATGTGAAATCTTTCCTGCATGTGTTATCGATCACTGCTACTTTGATGTCGATCAAATGACAACATCTTCACTATTTCATCTCACCATCTGTCAAATTCTGGAACCATATTTCTAAATATCTGGTGAACAGAATTTCTTTCTTTGTTAATTTCATCAACATTTGCCTCTACGCAGTTTTCTGATGGCATTTTCTTTCCTCAAAATCTCTCACAGTACTTTCTGGAACTAATTAACAATATCGTCTTGAGGCAAGCTATGATATAATCCTTGAAAAAATGAATCTGTCTATGTTTGTCGCTCTGCTTTTCACTAAAGAAAAGCACAAGAAAAGCAACTCTTACAGACACAGCAGATTGTTCTCACTGGCTTTTGGCTTTCCATATGCCTCTGCATTTCTTGCTCTTACTGCTCCATTGCAAACGGTTTAAGAAAGAGTATTAAATCAGAAGAGCTGTTTATGTTTCTCTAAAGAAGCGTGTAAGAAATAACAACAAATTCCTTCAATAGAAACTTTTAAAACCGTTATATAGGAGCAAAGCACGCCACCTGGCTTGGAGAATTTAGCATTCTCCTTGTTCTATTCACCTACTGATCATGTGAAGATTAGATCGTGATTTCCGCAGTAGAAACTTACGCATCCACAGCACGCCTCATCTAAATATGAATATTTG
Source organism: Aurelia aurita (assembly GCA_004194415.1). NCBI lineage: Eukaryota > Metazoa > Cnidaria > Scyphozoa > Semaeostomeae > Ulmaridae > Aurelia > Aurelia aurita. Next base: position 309,932 of record REGM01000283.1, on the reverse strand, counting down.
GAGACAATGAGAATTCAGTGGTTGATTGCACACATGACAATTCGAGAGTAGTTATTGGTTGATTGACAAATTTTTGATTGACAAGGATCAGCACTTTGGCCCATTATCACAGTACTTTGGCTCCAACACCGCTTGTTATATGATCGGTTTCAATCAAAAGTCAACAAAGGCAATGACAGTCGATGCAAGAATTTTTTCCTCCACTTGGTTCTAAAATTATGCATCAACGATTAATTTATGGAGCATTTTGAAGCATTTGTATTCTGTGCAAGAAAGAAAATTTGAAATAAAAGGTCTTCTTCTTCTTATTGGCTTTTTTCCGTCTTATTCAAGACATTAGCCTTGCCACTGTTCTTTTCCATTCATTTCACTCGTGGTCGTTCTCAGTTAGTTCATCCACTGTTTTGTTTATTGGCTTCAGATCGTTATTAATTTGTCTGATCCATGTTTGTTTTAGTCTTCCTCGATTACTCTTCGTTTTTTTCAAATATTCTTTGAAAGCTAATTTTGCTGGAGTTCTTTCTGGCAACCTTAACATGTGTGATGGGTGTCTGATTTGATCTTTTACATATTTCTTCATTTCTTATTTTATCCATTAATTTTATGTTTAACATTCCACGTAGCAATTTTCTTTGGAAGATATCGAGACTTTCTTCCAATTTCTTGGTTAAGGTCCAGATCTCGCAATTGTAAAGCAGGATTGGATATATAAATGTATTAAGCGTTCTTATTTTCAGTTTTATGGATGTCTGTCTGCTGCAGAGAATTCTTTCATATTTGTTAAAGACATCAATTGACAGTCCTTTCCTTCTTTTTATGTCTTTTTCGGTGTCTAAAATACTTCCTAGATATTTTATGGTCTTCCATTCATCGTTGCCTGCACCAACACAAAATTCTTCAGTTTTTTCAGTATTGACATTGAGATTTCTTTGTTTGACTTTCGAAGGGAGTTCTTTCTTTAGAGTGTCCTTATGTTGCTTGTCAGTTGTTACATTGAAGGTCAATATCGTCAGCATATTGAAGGTCAATGCTAAAATTTTCTTTATCTTCGTTGTGACTTGCTTTGGGTTGGTCTGGTAATGTGATTGCATCTGGATTTTGCAGCACGAGACGAGAGCAACTGCTAATGTGAAAATAAATTCTGGGGCGTTTGCGCAGTCTCCTTGTGGTGCTCCTATGATGTCGTAAGGGTTCCCCTCTTGCATTTCCAACTTGTGCTGTGTATTTCATTTTATACAGTAATATTTAGAACATATGTAGCTCATCGTTGTCTAAAATTTTGCCCAGATCTTTAATAAATTGAGGTCTTCTGATGGTGTCGATAGCTTTGAACATATCAAACAAGGTCACAAATATGTTATAATGTTGACTGTTGATTGCTTTTTCGATTAACATTTTTAACGCAAAGACATGTTCAGTTGTGCTTCTGCCACCTCGGTAAGCAGCTTGGGATAGTGGAATGATGGTCTCGAGTTTTTCAGTTGTTCTCCTGATCATGCATATGCTGAGGATTTTTGGGATTTTTCTAATTACTGATCGGTCTTAAATTTGCGCAGGGTCCTTTTGGCTTTCCGGGTTTTTGAAAGGGAACGAGTATCCCTTTATGAATTTCCTCTGGCGTGTCTCCGTGTTCTGCGATGTGATTGAGTAAAGATGCAATTCTTTTTGCGATTTCATTCAATGGTCCATATTTTATCAGTTCGGTTGTTACATCATCTATGCCCGCACTCTTATTATTTTTCATTGATTTTATGGCTCTTTGTATCTCTTCTTCTGAGAAGGAAGTTTTCGTTTTGGCTGGTTTGACTCTTGGTATCTCTGGTTCATCTTGTTTCCTAAAAACGTTTGTGAAGTTGGTTGTGATGAGTTGTACTTGTTGCCTAGGACACTCTGTTACAGTTTTCTTTGACTGATTATTTGCAGCTTGTTTTTCTATGAGAAGGTCGCTTGGATGTTTTTTGTACAGAATTCTCATGGTTGCAAGGAGTCTGTTGGAGTCGTTTTTGCACGCTTCTATTTCATTTATTTGCTCTTCTAAAAGTTTATTGTTTTCTTTTCGTTTTAAATTCTTTATTTGCTTTTGTACTCTCCTCTGTTTCGTCTGTTTCTTTCATGTTTCAGTTTTTTTTTTCTTCTCGGCGTCCTGGGAGTTAATATCTTTTCTTAGTTTTTGTTGTTTTTCACATAGTGTTTGAAATTCTATTGAGATAAATTTTTCTTTAGGCCTATCTTTTCTCAAATATGTCTCAGCGGACGTTACGCATGCACTTTTTATGATGTTCCATTGCTCTTGCACGCTTTTCTGCTCAACTTCATCATGTAGCTTTTCTTTGACTCTTTCTGCGTACTTTTGTCTGATCGTTTCATTTTTCAGCCTTTGCATATCAAACTTATTTGATTTGATTTTCTTTCTCTGAAACATTTTGTACCATTTCAGCTCTATATCACATATTACTATTCGATGGTCAGTATATGTTGTCTTGCCATTGTGGGATCGGCAGTTTTTTGCAAGTTTTTACCGGTTTCTACCGGCAGTTTTTTACCAGTTTTTGAGTTTTTGAGTAAATAAAAGGTACCTAATAAAAACTTCGAGAAAACAAAGAACACCATTAAAATCCACGTGTTTATCCATTGTCTTGAGCTAGAGCAAGTTTTTTCGTTTCTTTACTCTCCGATGGAGTCCCTCAAGAAAGATTTGTCTCTATAATATATGGAACATGTTGTTGAAAACATTTGAAAATTCAAATTTCTCTACTGCCTCTCCGGAATTCCATTGAAAATTGGGACTACCCGTTCCCTGATAACCAGTGGCATGGTGGCTTCAAATTGGCTGGGGGGGCACAAACCTATTTTGGCGCCCCCCAGAAAACTGTGACAATTGTCTGTTGTACAACATATCCAGACTTTTGAAAGCTAATTCTTTCTTCAGACAATGCGCTGAAACCAAATTATGACAATTCCTTGGCAGCCCCATTTGAACAAACAGCATACAGTTTGGGGAACGGTTAAATCTCGGTGCGAGCGGAGCGAGCAAAAATTTTTGAGACCCCGCCCTTTAAATCGTTAGAAAATGCCCCTATATTTCATATTTCATATATTTCATATTTGATTCATTTAGGGAGGGTTGCCCTTCAGCAAAGGCTGATTTTCAAGGGGCCCTCCATTAAAAACAGTTACAATATAATCTAAACTAAAATAGTCCAAACCTAATTACAGGAAAAACCATAATGTTAAAACCTAATTACAATAATTGATAATTTATTTAAAAGAAAATATTTACAAAGAGAAAACAAATTAAAAATTTTGGGCAAGGGCTGACTCTGTAACACCAGCGCCAGCCATCCCCGATCGACGCGCCAAGCCAAAGCAACCGGTGACCGTAGACCCGGACCACCAATCGCCCCAGCCCAGCCCGCCAACCAAGAGCAGCCAGCGCCTCCGCCACAAAATCCGGCCTCGCCCTCATGTCTGTATAGAATTTTTGAAGCTATTCAGAGAGGATGCCTGTTTGGACTCAGCTGAGAGGCTATTCCATAATTTTGCTCCCCGAAAAGAAAAACATTTTTGCCCATTCGCAGATTTTTTCTTTGGTAACCTTACGTCAGTGTCAGTATTACGGAGGGTACGGGCGGAGCATTGCGAGTTTCTTGTGAAAAGTCCACACAAGTATTG